>CATKWD010000207.1:0-80027 GCA_949825005.1 Gasteruption jaculator
GCCGCTACCAGCCTACGTCGCCCCCTTCTCTTTCTTCTCACCGTCCTTCCCGCCTTTTCCTTCTGTCTCCCCTTACCCTTCCCTCCTTTCCCTCCCACCTTGTCCCTTCACTTAGCTCCCTTCCGTCCTTCCTATACCCTTTCCGCCCTTTTCATCCTTCGTTTTCTACCCCTCGCTTCCACACCTCACTTTCCTCCACATACTCCTTGCCTTTCCTTCTCACACTTCCCTCACTTCTTCCCCTTTCCTAACCTCACTTTAACCACTTTTTACTTCCCACTTTTTGTCTTCTCTTCCTTGCACTCCTCTTCTTCCCTTTCACTCACGCTTGCACTCCTTCACCTCAACTCCACCCGCGCACCTCTCCTATTTCACTCACTCTCACTTTCCACCCAAAAATCTCTCACTTTCCTAACCGCCTCTAACTGTATATTACGCGCTACTCCTACCGGAAACGGAAGTCACTATAATTATTATAGTAACAATAATATATTAACCGTATTAATATATTATTATATACTATTAATTAATAAATTATTACAAAAAATTACTTTTTTGCTTAGCTTCACGCGTTTTTTAATAATATATCAATTAAAAATTATGTAAGAAAAATTACAATGCATTGTCGCGTAGTGGAGGAATTCTCCTCAGCGGCTGAAAGACACCATTAGAGGCCCGAGATGCCGAAGCTTCTTACTGGTGTGTATCACTCGCACCCACCACGATATGCATAAGTGTGTCTCGCTCGTTACGGCTGGTGTCTAAACAGCACCACGGATACGAGCTTCTTTCTCGCACTCGTATGTTTTCCCTATGCGACTCTCTCTCTCTCTCTCTCTCTATCTCTCTAGAAAATATAAATCAAATAAATGTAAACTAAAATAAATAAATTTATTTTATTAATGTAAAATATAATTAATACATGTAAAATAAAATAAATACATATATTTTATTTTACATATTGGGCTTTCCACGCCAAATTGGACGGTTTAAAAAAGATTTTTTTATTTTTTTTTTAAATTTTTGGTATTTATTAATACCCCTCAAAAGAGGCTTCCTGGTAAATTTTTAGATTTTTTTATCACTGGTTAAAAAAATATGGAGTTTTCAAAAAACGCTCTTTTTTGGTTTTTTGCTCATAACTTTCTTAATAATGGTCGAAATTCAATTATTATTTTTTCAAAATTTTCGTTTTTAGATGGCTTTGCAGAAAAAAATACAAAAAAAAATTTGAGAGTATTTTTAATCCAGATTTTTGAATTTTCAGTTTTCAACTGTGTTTTTAGAACTGTGTGTATCCTTCGATTTTCTTGAAGATTTTCTATTTTAAACTTCTATGCATCCCGCAACTTTAAAGCTCGGTCCAGTTCCATAATTACTATCTTTTTCGATTTTTAAAGATTAAAAAAATTTATTTTCCGCTATAAATTATTATCAGTACCGATTTTTTAAAAATTAAAGAAAATTTTAAATTTAAAAATCAGTACCGATTTTTTTAAAAAAGGAAAACATTTTTTTCGCTAAAAGTTATTATCACTACCGATTTTCAAAAAATTTTAAATTACAAATTTACTAATCAGTACCGAATTTTAAAAAAATAAACATTTTTTTATTGAATTTTTAAAAATCGAAAAAAAATACTAATTATGGAAGGAAGTTTTAAAAACACGATTGAAAACTTAAAATTCAAAAGTCTCGATTCAAAACACTTTACATATTTTTTTGTATTTCTTTCTGCAAAGCCATCTAAAAACGAAAATTTTGAAAAAATAATAATTGAATTTCGACCATTATTAAGAAAGTTATGAGCAAAAAACCAAAAAAGAGCGTTTTTTAAAAATTTTTTTAACCAGTGATAAAAAAATCTCAAAATTTACCAGGAAGCCTCTTTTGAGGGGTATTAATAAATACCAAAAATTAAAAAAAAATTAAAAAAATTTTTTTTAAACCGTCCAATTTGGCGTGGAAAGCCCAATATGTAAAATAAAATAAATGTATTTATTTTATTTTACATGTATTAATTATATTTTACATTAATAAAATAAATTTATTTATTTTAGTTTACATTTATTTGATTTATATTTTCTAGAGAGATAGAGAGAGAGAGAGAGTCGCATAGGGAAAACATACGAGTGCGAGAAAGAAGCTCGTATCCGTGGTGCTGTTTAGACACCAGCCGTAACGAGCGAGACGCACTTATGCATATCGTGGTGGGTGCGAGGGAGACACACCAGTAAGAAGCTCCGGCATCTCTGGCCTCTAATGGTGTCTTTCAGCCGCTGAGGAGAATTCCCCCACTACGCGGCAATGCATTGTAATTTTTCTTACATAATTTTTATTTGATATATTTTTAAAAAACGCGTGAAGCTAAGCAAAAAAGTAATTTTTGTAATAATTTATTAATTAATAGTATATAATAACATATTAATACAGTTAATATATTATTGTTATTACAATAATTATAGTATTATTGTAATTGTAACCGGGGAACCTCGGGATCGGCTTCCCGGCACAAACTGACACCCTTTTTCGAGAGATCCAAAACAAGCAGGGCGCCAGGGACTTTTTAACCTTCTAAAAGTCCCAAAGGACTCTTCGAAGCAACCCAAAAACTATAAGACCCAAAACCGACTATCTTTTATCTCCGGGACGTGAAGGTTCCGCCACGACTCCGCCGACTGCCGACCTAACCTGAAAAGGAAGGGCTAACCCACGGGAAAATCCCCCAAATGAATAAAGCCAAAATGCGTGATAATAAAGACTTTAATAACAAAAAAAAAGAAACAAAGATTAATATTAAGAATGACGATACCGATGAGGGCAGCCCTTGGGAGATAACCCTCACTAAACCCGATCCGGTTCCGCCACGTGGTCCCCAACTGGACCCAACCAAGATGAGGTAGCGAAACCGAAAAGAGCCGATTCGAAAGCAAAAAGACGAACGAAAATGCCAAAAGAAAGAAAAATAAAAGGGGTTCTGTGACCCAACCTTATGAAAAAAGGAAAGGGAGAAGCCAAATCTTTATGGGAAGAAAATCCCGAATCCTATCGCGATCTATCGGTCTCGGAAGGAGCCGAACCAAAATGGCCGCGATGTTGGCTGACTGGAAGGTCGGATACTTCCACCAACCAATGGCCCTACTCCAGAATAATCCAAGATAACGAAGCTTCAAATAAGTTGAAGCTCGCTCGAAATACTGAGGCCCGCGGGCACTCACCAATAAAGAAAACCAAAAAAAAATCCAATGGAAAATTCCCAATCGCTCTTTATATTTCCGTTCGTCGTCTGCACGAGGCGCCGTCCACAGGAGAAGTGATCTCTCCTCGGTCTCCTTCTTCGGGGTGCGGCGACGCATGCGCGTTTCCGTTCCGAGTAGGTAGTGGCCGGACAGTGCTGCCACTTGGTGGGAATTGGTACTGGATAGTCCCCCTGATTCCGCAGCTCCCCGAAGATCCAACAGATGTCCGCGTTGATCGATATCGGTCTTTTCCATGGTGAGTGCCCTAACGCTTGGTAAATACCTGATCCATGCTTTTGTCCAATTTCGCTCTAGGCTTCCCCCAGTGCGCCAATCATAACTTTCTTATATCTAGACTTAACCTAAGCTTAGCCTAAGGGATCTAGCCCTTTACTTAAGTATTTTTCCAACATACAGACCAATCCAACCAATTTGACATCTCCTCTGGACGGGTATGTTCCGAAAAATACTTTTGTAACGTGACGTGCAAAATGCCACGTTACATAATAAATACATTACTAAGGTATAATAATTAATATATGTGAAATAAAATAAATTTATTGTTATATCCTATTACTTTTTTGTTTAATTTCGAGCGATTTTGTAATAATATATGAATTTTTAAAACTTCAATGAATAAAAATTCGTTGGTTAAATCCGAATTTTGAATCCCGTGCCTGCGAGCCCGCCGCTCAGCGGGCACGGTCATTGAATATAGCAAGAGTACGGCTATCTCATTACGCGATTGTCAACTGTTACGCCATCACAGTGATTTTCAACCTGCAGTTCCGCTGACTCCATTATCGCCCCTTAGTGTACAGTAATTCGACTTTCAAATTTTGATAGTAATTACCGTACACAGTCAGCATGTTAGAAATAATTAATAAATAATAACTTACTTTAAAACATGAGTGAAATGATTAACGCAATCTCTTATCTTCTGCTCTAATGTATTGTGATCCAATCTGAAAACGAAATAAGTTTTATAATAATTTTCGTAAACACTCTTCAATATAGGAATTAGATCCTAAATCTTGACGCACTAACAAGGAAACCACCCGAACCCGAACACACCGATTTGGATAATTTTTATATATGTCGTAGAGCCTGAAAAAATAATAGACACGTATTTTTTTTACCTGCTAAAAAACGTTTTCAAGGGGTGAAAACCACCGTCAAAGTTGACCCCAAAAAACGTTTTTCTGATATATCGCGGCTCCTAATGAATATTTTGCGATGGGACAAAATGGAAAATATTTCTTCCGACAAACGCTAGTTAATGGATGTTTTTCTTACCATTGGGGTTGGGACCCCTATTTTTTATTTCGGAAAAACGTTATTTTTCACTGATATATTCTCTGTAAAAAATCAATTTTAGCCTTAAAAAATTAGAACAAAATATTTTGTAAATAAAATAAAATAATTAAGTTAACATATTTCAGTTCTTTTTTTCGATTTCGTTCTTTCACTACCCTTTAAGGCGAATATCCACTTATAACAATGAAAAGCATATTTCTCCCATGAAATATACTCTCCATGCCAGTCGAATATTATTCTATATCAATTATGAGAGTGCAATGACATTTTCGAGCAAAAAAGAATTATGGGGTGACAAATTTCCACACCCAAATCACCAGTTCACAACTAGCTATTTTCGCCAAGATATAAATAGTAGATTTCGATACAAGTGCGTAAAGCTGGTCTTTCACGCATGGAGGGGGGAGTTGGCGCCCAAGCGTAGCGAGCACTTGTATCGAAGTTTATTTTTTACAACTGAGTGTGTAAACGAGACTATCCAGCGCAAGCAAAGACAACGAAGATTCTCGACGAGTGTGAAGTTTAGCGCCTCGCCTTCGGCTCGTGCAACAATCACACGAGTCGAGAATCTCATCCGACTATGGTAGGGATGATGCGCAGTACCCAGTTCATGCAATGATTCGTTATCTTTGTGCACCAGTGCGTAAAGTAACTACTTTACGCACTGGTGCCAAAAAGGAGTACTTTACACAAGCAAAACTGGCATCTATAGTCGAGTTTTACACACTTAGTTGTAAAATAGTAGTTTTCGATACAAGTGCGTAAAGCTGGTAAAGTACTGCGCATCATCCCTACCATAGCCGGATGAGATTCTCGACTCGTGTGATTGTTGCACTCGCCTTCGGCTCGTACAACAAACTTCACACTCGTCGAGAATCTTCGTTGTCTTTGCTTGCGCTGGATAGTCTCGTTTACACACTCAGTTGTAAAAAATAAACTTCGATACAAGTAAAGCTGGTCTTACACGCATGGAGGTAAGCGCTACGCTCGGGCGCCAACTCCCCCCTCCATGCGTGATAGACCAACTTTACGCACTTGTATCGAAAACTACTATTTCAATACTCTTGGTTTAAAAGCGGTTACATTGATGAAAATCCAGAGACATTTGATAATCCTGTAGACTTTAGTTTTGGAGATTCTTGTAATAAACATTATAAAATAGAAGGATATGAAAATATTGCTATTGTACGATATGGATGGTGTAAAAAATCATTATGTTTCAAATATTTCTATGAAGACCATTATTGTCAAAACCTTGTAGACTAATATATTTCAAACTGGAAATGTAGAACATATATTTTAGAATAAAGTTAGTTCTATTATTTCATATTTACAGTTTGATAATAGCAAAATAAAAATTAATCACTTAATTAGTCATCTACTTTACAAATAAATCCAACAGTGTAAATTATATAAACATATAAGGGATTATTCTACCACTACACCATTCTCCACAAACCCCATATACTTCAGTTTATAGAAATAAAAACTGAGACTACATGCATTCCACAGTAAATATTCTCCATTTGGTCACATCGCAAAATATTCATTAGAAATTGACATATATCAAAAAAAGCTATTTAGTGGTGGAAATTTGTCACCCCATAATTCTTTTTTGTCCGAAAATCTTGTTGCACTATCGTACTTGATAAAAAATAATATTTAGCTCGCATGGAGAGTATGTTTTATGGGATAAATGTGCTGTTATTGATACAAGTGAATATTCGCTTTAAAAGGTAGTGAACGATTTGCGGGGGTGGTTTTATGCAAAATCCTGAAATATGTCAATTGAATTATTTTATTTTAATATTTTATTATCCTTAGTGTTGTTTTCCAACCAGTTGTTGCGATGTAGTTATAATTCAAACGTTTCGATCCTTCGTGCAGATCTTCTTCAGTGAAATAATATATATGGGCTTCGATGGCTCGTTTGCAATATAAAGTATCGTATAAAAATAATATCAAAATGATATTAATAACATGGTTTTTGTACAATTTTATATTGATCCTCATTTTCATTTTATGAGATGAAAACTGAAATCATATACGATCGATGTGAGAAAGGCATGCTCTGATTGACAAAGGATAACCTAAAAGTTCGTAGTACTTTTAAAATTAGATGTAAAGTATTTATATATACCTGATCAGCTATATTATTGAATTAACTTGATTCCTCTGTTAAATATTATGTTGACATTATATTCTCAGTATTTTATATTTTTATTATATTTACGATGTCATTGGATTATTTTCTTAAAGTCGATTTATTACTTTAATCCTTTTAGGTGTAGTGTGTTATGAAGATTTATCTATTGTATCTAGCATTACCTTTATCAATGGTATCCAGCATTACCCTTATCACCCGGCAAATATGACTTCAGTTCTCAATTGATCGTCGACTTCGAAAGCCGTAGTGTTATGTGATTATAAAAGTTTTAACAAAAATTATGAATAAATAAATAAATAATTTATATATTAATTAACAATAGTGTTTCTTACAAAGAACACAACATTAATAGTAACGAATTTTTGTAAAAGTCACTAATAACAATATTAATATTTATAGTGTCAATATTTATAAAATAAGTGAATGTAGTCGAATGATAAAATAAAATATTTTTTCGTAAGTAAATAAGTAAGAGTGTTTTTTTAAAAATTATAGTCAGTGAGTAAAAGGATTTTAAGTCAGGCTGTAGTTCAAAATTAAAAATTTTTTTGTATAAAATAATTATTTTTTCTCTAGTATAAAATTATAGTAAGAGTGTAAGTCATAGCAGTAATTTTGTATGTTAACATTGTTACTAGTCTCTTTTATATACATGACTTCTAATAATCTTCTTTTATATGTATCTATTTCTGTATTTAAAATTTTGAAATTTTCAAAATCAAAAGTATGATAGTTTTCTAAAGCGTGTTTGGATAATCCTGTACAAGCTTTCTTTTTAGTAATATCGTAATTGTGATGATAAAACCGTGTTTTAGCATACATACATTTATCATCACAATTACGATATTACTAAAAAGAAAGCTAGTACAGGATTATCCAAACACGCTTCAGAAAACAATCATACTTTTGATTTTGAAAATTTCAAAATTTTAAATACAGAAATAGATACTTATAAAAGAAGATTATTAGAAGCCATGTATATAAAAGAGACTAGTAACAATGTTAACATACAAAATGACTGCTATGACTTACATTCTTACTATAATTTTATACTAGAGAAAAAATTAAAAAATAATTATTTTATACAAATAAATTTTTAATTTTGAACTACATCCTGACTTAAAATCCTTTTACTCACTGACTATAATTTAAAAAAAAACACTCTTACTTATTTACTTACCAAAAAATCTTTTATTTTATCATTCGACTACATTCACTTATTTTATAAATATTGTCACTCTAAATATTAATATTGTCATTAGTCACTTTTGCAAAAATTCGTTACTATTAATGTTGTGTTCTTTGTAAGAAACACTGTTGTTAATTAATATATAAATTATTTATTTATTCATAATTTTTGTTAAAAATTTTATAATCACATAACACTACGACTTTCGAAGTCGACGATCAACTGAGAACTGAAGTCATATTTGCCGGGTGATAAGGATAATGCTGGATACCATTGATAAAGGTAATGCTAGATACAATAGATAAATCTTCATAACACACTACACCTAAAAGGATTAAAGTAATAAATCGACTTTAAGAAAATAATCCAATGACATCGTAAATATAATAAAAATATAAAACACTGAGAATATAATGTCAATATAATATTTAACATAGGAATCAAGTTAATTCAATTATATAGCTGATCAGGTATACATTGTGTTACGTCGTCGAGGTATTAATTATCGAATTGGACAATTAATCCTCAAGGACGAATAATATTCCTTTTTAAAGATAACACGACGATTCGTGAATCTTTAGGAAAGGACACTCTCAACGATCAGAGGAAAAATGGATGGAAGAGAAGGGGTTTAGCTATCGATCAGGAACAAACAAACAAAAGAAATTTTAATTTTGGAATGTATTTTGTATAAAGTTACAATTGTCCGTTTCTATTTTAAAATCCCTGAATCTAACGAATTTAGATTTATTGGGGAATTTCGGATGGGAACAACGGACCCTATTAATGCCGGGACCTCGGAGGAGGATCTTCACTGAGGGAGGGATGATAGGAGAATCGGGAAGGTTGATTTCGAAGTAACTTGGGATAGTGGGATCATCGTCGTCGCGGTCTTGGGGGTTCAATTGGATGTCTGGAGTGGGAGGACGACACGGGTAGAGGACAAGGGGAGGATGTTGGATAGGGTGGTCGACAGGGTGAGTGGGAGGAGGAGGAGGAGGGACGAGGATTTGGATATCCTCGTCTATGACAATCGTCTGAGGGGGTGGAGGAAGGGGTAGGTGGGGAAGGGGAGAAACTAGAAGGGTAGTCTTGTTACTACCCTCCGTAAACGAACTTTTAACGTTTAAGGGGCGCGTGGTCGCACCGTTATCAAGATCTGGGGTTGTGTTGTCGTTGCCGTTGGAACCGCTGGGTCCGGGGGCCTCGTTCGAAGGCACCCCAGGAATGATCCCCTTGGCTCTCCTTCGTTTCTCCCTCTGGAGCCACCGCTTATTCCTCTGACGATCTAATTCTTTTTGAGTTTTTACTCTAGCCACTGTCGAATGAACAAAATTTGTTAAAACAAAATAAAAAAAAAAAAAAGATTTTTGATAGGATTTGGAGGAAATGAAATCAAAAACTCTCAGCAAGGAGAACACTATGATTCTTAGATTTGGAAGTATTTCTAGGGGCTCTCGATATGGGAATACCCCCTAAAAGATTTGGAATAATGAAATCGAGGACTCCCGACAAGGAGAGTACCTTGATTTTTTTGGAACTAGAAAGGATTTAGAATAAATGAAATTGAAGACTCCCAACAAGGAGAGTACCTCAATTTAGGAACTAGAAAGGATTTAGAATAAATGAAATCGAAGACTCCCAACAAGGAGAGTACCTCAATTTAGGAACTAGAAAGGATTTAGAATAAATGAAATCGAAGACTCCCAACAAGGAGAGTACCTCAATTTTGGAACTAGAAAGGATTTAGGATAAATGAAATTGAAGACTCCCAACAAGGAGAGTACCTCAATTTTAGGAACTAGAAAGGATTTAGAATAAATGAAATCGAAGACTCCCAACAAGGAGAGTACCTCAATTTAGGAACTAGAAAGGATTTAGAATAAATGAAATCGAAGACTCCCAACAAGGAGAGTACCTCAATTTAGGAATTAGAAAGGATTTAGAATAAATGAAATTGAAGACTCCCAACAAGGAGAGTACCTCGATTTAGGATTTAGAATGGATTCAGCAATTGAAATTAAATGGAGGAAATATGCAGAAAGGAAACAACAAAAGAAATAGAATAAAAAGACAGAAAGATTCTCACTTTTTAAAATGTTTGAAAATCTCAAACTTATGATGAACGTAGGTCAAAATGGGTCCTCCAACTTTCCAGAGTTCGGGGTGGAAAACAATTGATAGTTGAGGCCTAGACACGGTTCCTTCTGGAGAATCCCTCTTGCTGGTGGAAGGTAGAAATTCCTGACTGCACGATGAAAAACTTGGAAAATATAGATAGAGTCTTGCTTTCTGTTTAAACTTTAAAAATGATTGACGAACCAAACTGCACCGTATAGATCAATAGTTGTGTGTCACGAACTAGGTTTGAAAATAGAATCTGCTTCTAGGGGCCTTGCAGCCCTTTTTAAACGTTTTGGTCGCAGTTTCAAAGATTTTCTTATTGGTTAATTTTCGTAGAGTAGAGGGTTTCCTTAATTTTCTATTGGTTACAAAATTCTTGTGGGGTTTTACAAAGTTTGTTTGGTGGGAGTTTTGAGTCCCTTTGGAAGGGATTTTTAATTTGTATGTTTTCCGAGAAAAGCCGTAAAATTTTGTATAACGTCTGGACATTTTCAAGTAAGCGCAAAAAAAAAGGTTTCGAATTTAAGGTATGCCCTTGTATTTCTATAAGGGTTTATTTTCTTAAAGATAAGTGAAACTTTGGGTCCGATATCTTTATTAGTGAGTCTGAATTTTATGGCTTTTCAAGAGTCTCTCTCTAGTATGCATTTGCTCCACATGTGGACCATTCTTCCTTTGTATTAAAAGAGAAAATCTATTGGTTCTAACTGTGATGTCTGGATATTTTCCAGACATGACAATTGTTACGTCTAAAGTTGGGGTATCGAATGGTCGTTCGAGGGCAACTTAAGACTCACTTTCCATTTTAGAATCGATATCTAAAATACCGATTCAGGGATAGGAAATTGTTGGAATAAAACGACTGATTAGGATTTGGAGGTTCGTATATTTCCAATGTCTTCTCTTCTCCAATCCTCTTCCTCGTGTTTACAAATATGTTTTGAGTTCGTTATGACTAGATGGATGGAATAAGTTAATCGTTAGACTTTATTAACATATACATATAGCAGAAATTCCGACATAATCGTTTTTGGGTTCGTATATCTAATCTTAGGTATCAAATTGTAAAAAAAAAGACATCTAAATTTTACACCTAAATTATTAAATGCTCTATGAATTTTAACACTGGATCTGTACTGACCCCTATACTTATTATCTATGGTGTGTTGCGTATTTTTAAATCCCAATTACATACTATATTCCTCTGCCCCCCCCCCCTAAAACTCGAAGTGATCGAGGATACAGTAATCGTTTCTCGATCCCAGGTGGTCCCTAAAGTAAGCGGCAGAGTAATATGGGGTCAGTGACCCGTCCCTAAGCCGAAACCGGATGCGGTTGAGTCCTGAACACCGGAGGATGTCGAAGAGGGACCTTCTTAATAAGGTGCCCTTTTTAATCCGGACCTCGTAGTACAAGACGTCCAAATTTTCGTCCCCCTCAAACCTGATGTTCCCCGGGGTGGGAGGAGGTCCAGGAACGATCTTGTAATATTCGTCTTCGGGATACAAGTCCCGGTAGGAAGGGGGAGGGAGAGGATTGGAGGTGGAGGCCAATGGAATTGGTTCGTCGGGACTAGCCGGGGATTCAGAAATTGGACGGGGAAGGAGCTGGGGGAGGTTGGAGGTGGATGGGATCGGCTGGTCAGGGATTGGGAGAGGGATGATCGGGATTTGGACCAGGATCGGACTGGGACGACGGGGACTGGAGAGGAGGTGGGACTCACAGGTGTAGGTGCCGAGGGACGGGGGTTGGGGATTCGAGTACGGATGGGAGAAGGGACCCTCCCTATCACCTCGACCTCCAGGACCGACTCGTCATCCGACTCGGCAAAAGGGGACCCCACTCGGAGCTGGGGTGGCGGATTCGCTGGAGCGCGGGGGGTGGAGATGCCCGACGACGACGGCGAATTGGGGCCGTGAATCCGGAACTCGGGACCCCCTTGGTTGATTCTCGCCAACCAGGCTGCTTCCCTCTTGGCGGAGTAACGGAGTTTGGCGGGGCGTTTCCTCTTCGAAGGCACTAAAGTGAGACAAGTCCTAAATGTATTCGGGTAGACTAACACTACCTAGAGAAAGAACCCCAAGAGAAAGGATTGAGAATACCAGAACGAGAGAGAAGATCCCCAACGAAATTTAAGAGAGTGTTAGAAGAAAGAGTTGCTGGCGTCGAATCGTTGTAGGAGATGTCCGATCAGGGTGAAGGGACAAACATTACGCCACCAAATACGCTTATCTATTCACGGGAAGGGGATAGTGGGGAGATAATTAGAAATAGAAATAAAAGGGACGAACTGGATACACCTATCCGCCCACTTTTAAGGAAATATAAATATATTTGGTAAGAGTAAGGGAACGAACCGGATACACCTATCCGTTCACCTTTGAAAAATAGAATTAGGAATAGAAGTAGGATTGGAAATAGAAATAAAAGGGACGAACTGGATACACCTATCCGTCCAATTTTAAGGGAATAGAAATAGAAGTAAAAGGGACGAACTGGATACACCTATCCGTCCACTTTTAAGGAAATAGAAATAGATTTAGTAAGAGTAAGGGAACGAACCGGACACACCTATCCGTTCACCTTTGGAAAATAGGATTAGGAATAGAAGTAAAAGGGATGAACTGGATACACCTATTCGTCCACTTTTATGGAAATAGAAATAGATTTAGTAAGAGTAAGGGAACGAACCGGATACACCTATCCGTCCACTTTTAAGGAAATATGTTGGAGATGGAATTGAAATACAGATAGAATTGAAACATAAATTCGAGATAGAAATGGAGCTGTAATGGAAACAAGATCGAGTTATAGTAGAGCTGGATGCAGAAAGTTTTCAGAATTTAAACAGAATTCGATGTGAAAAAGCAATAAAAAGATAGAAATAAAGTTTAAATTGGAAATAAAATTTGAAGTAGAATTTGGATATGAATCGCACAAAACAGAGGTCGATTAGATTTAGAGTTCGACTTAGAGTTTGAAATGGAAATAAGAATTGAAATTAGAAGTATGAATAGTAATAACATAAAAAAAAATGATGGAAGAGAGTTATTAATTTGATAATGGAAATCCTTCACTTACTTTTAACTTAAGCGAGCCTGGTGGTTGACACTGGAGTTGTAGTAGAGCCCCGGGACGTGGTTCGGCCAAGTCGGTGGTCAGGGTCCCAACTAGAAGATGCGGCTCAGGGTGGAGTTGGTAAAAAAAAATGAAATAGCACTACACTCCGATTTATGTTCAACAAATGTTTATTTTCTCAATTTAAATGTTTTTGCACACGTACACAATGGTGTTGTAAAAAAATTTGCAACGAGCACAAAAGAGCGTGTAGATGTAAAAGAAAAAAATTCGCTGTGCGTATGTGTTCAGGTTTGAAAAAGTTGACGATACTGGTGGAACCGAGAGATCGACTGATGCCGAACTTGTGCTCCCGCTAATACTTATAATAATTTAACTTGGACTTCTCCACAAAAATCGCCCATCGTTCCCCATTGGGCAAACTAATCTTTTGAGTTTTCTATTGGACCCAAGTTATAGGGTAGGGGTTTTACATTTAGCGATGGAAAGGGCTCTTTGGAATTTCTTTTGGTGGGGCATTTTGTAAACAGAGTTGATAATTTGCCAAGTGACAATCTCGATTTTATGAGTTTAGGAAGTTTATGATTTAGGAAGTCTCGGGTTTCCCGAGAGAGATTTCCCCGACTCATTGCACGTGGTGGTCACTTGGAACTCATTCATATTACAGAGGAGGAGAAAAAAAAAGAGAGATCTCTCCATTGTTCGCCTCCTTGGTTCCCTTTGTTATGGCTTCTCGAAATATTTCTCGAGAAGTCATACCGCCCTTATCTATTCGAGACAAATTCAATTCGAGAGTTACGTGTACGTAACAATATCAATACTTTACATTTAATTTTAAAAGTACTACGAACTTTTAGGTTATTCTTTGTCAACCAGAGCATGCCTTTCTCACATCGATCGTATATAATTTCAGTTTTCATCTCATAAAATGAAAATGAGGATCAATATAAAATTGTACAAAAACCATGTTATTAATATCATTTTGATATTATTTTTATACGGTACTTTATATTGTAAACGAGCCATCGAAGCCCATATATATTATTTCACTGAAGAAGATCTGCACGAAGGATCGAAACGTTTGAATTATAACCACATCGCAACAACTGGTTGGAAAACAACACTAAGGATAATAAAATATTATATATTCAACAACCAACAAACGACAAAGAAATTATTTATTTTATCTTGTTTAAAAAAATATTGTTTTCTGATTTTTCGAGGCTTAATTGATCTTTTACAGTGAATATATTAGTGAAAAATAACGTTTTTTCAAAATAAGAAATAGGAGTTGCAACCCCAATAGTCCGAAAAACATCCGTTAACTAGTATTTTTCGTAAGACACATTTTCCATTTTGTCCCATCGTAAAATATCCATTAGGAGCCGAGATATATCTGGATAAAGTTATTTGGGGGTGGAAATTTGTCACCCCATAATTCTTTTTGCTCGAAAATTTCATTGTACTCTCATAATTGACACAGAATAATATTCAACTGGCATGGACAGTATACTTCATGGGAGAAATATGCTTTTCATTGTTTTAAGTGGATATTCGTCTTAAAGGGTAGTGAAAGAACGTAGGGGTGGTTTTTCGCATAATCCTGAAAAATGTCGTCTTAATTATTTTATTTTATTTATCAAAATAGTTTTTTCTAATTTTTTAAGGCTAAAATTGATTTTTGACAGGGTATATATCAGTGAAAAATAACGTTTTTCCGAAATAAAAAATAGGGGTCCCAACCCCAATGGTAAGAAAAACATCCATTAACTAGTGTTTGTCGCAAGAAACATTTTCCATTTTGTCCCATCACAAAATATTCATTAGAAACCGAGATATATCAAAAAAACGTTTTTTGAGGTCAACTTTGACGGTGGTTTTCACCCCTTAAAAATGTTTTTTAGCAGATAAATAAATACGTGTCTATTATTTTTTCAGGCTCTACAACATATATAAGAATTATCAGAATCGGTATGCTCGGATTCGGGTGGTTTCCTTGTATGATAAAAATAGTTGAAAATATTTTTTGGTATGTATAAAAAGTACTAATCAACATATGTATTGATATGGTATAATATGTCTATAAAAAGTTGCTACCTCCATAGGTGACATTTATAGAGATGAAAATGTAAACAAAAACTACCATGCGTACAGAATTAAACAAAATGAGCTACAAGTCAATAAAATAGCACACAAATCGTGAAACGCCATAAAAATAAAAAGGAAAGTACCACTAAAAGTAGCACCTCTGGCGCAACAAAAACCAAGCATGTTCATTATATGAAAATTGATATCTCGTTGCAAAAAAGGGGATAGATCGAAAAAAGCAAAAAGACCTAAAAATACAATTTTCTAAACATTGTGCGACTGCCCTTTTACCAAAAGAGAATCCAAAAATATCGGCACAGTCGCGGAAGAAATGCTTCATCCAGAGAAAGAAAATAAAATTTTTTGATACAAGAAAAGCAATTTTTATAATAAGTGAATAGGGAGTAACGGAAAGGAAAATTGGGCGCTAATCCGAATTTCGGACGCGAAATTGCTCTGAGGGGGCCCGGGCTAGCACAGGAAGAGCGATAAGACCCACTCAGAGGGAGTTCGTTGTTTGAGCGAAAAATAAAAGAAAGGCTCAAACGACGATCGACTTATCGAACTAATTTATTGAAACTTATCAAAAATAACAACAATAGAAATAGAACTATGTTCAGAAGGTCGGGAATACGCGATTCTGGTTGAGTCCAAATTAATAAATACTATTGCGCGATAGAGTTACGTGAGTTATACAGAGTAAATTTACGAATGACTTTAATTTTTGGATCAGCAACAAATCAAATAAGGAATATTATGAGACGCGATAACCGAGAACAGTCCGACTCACAAAGAAAAATATAGTTACTAGCAACTCTTTAATATTCACTTAGTCAATCATAAATGTGTGAACGATAGAATATCGGAACTCGAAAGTCAGGTAATGACCTTCAAGGTAGGCTCTTGGACACAGTCACGAAATTCGAGATCCGTAACGGACACTCGAGAACCGGATGAAAAATAAGAACGGGATTAATTTGGAAGTACGCAAGGATTAGAAAAGATAGGACTTGCCAATAAACTGCAGCACTAAGAACAAGACCGCACTCACTGCAAGCACGCCACTCGTCTTTTTCTCTCGTCTTCTCTTTTTCTCAGTAATCGAAATTTTTATGTTCCTGAACTTGGCGTCTAATTTTTTATAATTTTTTTTTCGCACTCGGCGATCACTCAAGAAGCTCTGCCTGTTTTCGATTATGGCGTCCTTCAGGTGCGATAGCGCCCTCCTGGCGTTGTCCGATTCGGGAATTATTATCTCTAGTAGCACTGGTAATTTGGTTCAGTGACCCAGTTTTATCGACCCATTATCCTACTGAAACATCTGAGATAACGATAGAGGGCCACACTGGGTCAAGAACCGCTAGTCCTGTCTTGGTTTAGCACGGGAGTTTTTATAGCGCTGTTTTTCTCTTGCGAGAAAAATTTGCCAAGAAGAGCTGTCATCGTACTTCGGCTGCGGAACCTCTCTTCTTTTTTCTTCTCATCGAGATGTAGGTTGAAGCCTTCTTTGTCTTCTTCTCCTTTCCGTTTTGTGCGGATCTTCGTGCGATTTTTTTGGCAAGGGGCCCAGAGGAAAGGAATAAGGGAGTAATACGACAGTTTCGATAGAATTTTCAAAATGTGATACTAATATTAAATACAATATAATATTACGACAATTTTAATTTCACTGTTCCTTGTGTTCTCGGGGAGATTCCTAAGCAATATAAATTCTCGCATCTCTACCCGGTATTAATTAGAAAATGCGTTGCTGAAATTAAAAAGTCTATGAACAGCAAAAATACAAAATTATAAACAAAAACAATTACTGCAGTAACGGGAGAAAATCTCCACGTTACAATATACAGACAAGTTTTTAAATAACCATTATAATATCAGTCAATGAAATCAGCACTGAATTGTCTTCGAATTGACTGAATTGTCTTTCGAATTGACTTCGAAAAACATTAAAACTACACTAAAAAGTATGAAATAATTTCTATTTAAACTCCATTATTACTCGCTAGCTTTTGATGAATTTGATTAAATTATTAAATACAGCATATTAAATACAAAGCAACCTTTTCGGAGGCGACGAAAACTTTTAAATTTTAAATCCCAGTTCATGTTATTTTGGGGCGAGAGGCAATATCGACTGCTATTAATGTATAAGTACATGTATATTGTCTACGTGGAAATCAGGGTCGAATAGACGCGAAAATGGTACTCTTTTTGCAAAAAAAGTAGGAAAAAATAGACCAAGGTCGAACATGTGTTCAACAAATAAAGAGGCCTTGATGTTCTACAAGATGCAAGGAATTTCAATCGGATTGATCCGTCGCTCTCGGAGTAGTAGAAAGGACACAGTTTTGCGGTCTTTTTGCAAAAAATCGGGTAAAAAATAAAAAATCACAAAATGTCTGGATAATGGGACCACAGGGGAGACACGCTCCACAAGATGCAAGAGGTTTCATCCCGATTGGTCCAGTCATCTCGACGTAATCGGTGAACAGACATACAAAAAAATTAATAAAATATACTGTGACGTTCCGGGATACTCTTATCCTCCCAAAACGTCCTTTATTTTCCTTTTCCGCCCTTGAAGGCCCTTGGCATTGCGCCAAGCCCTTTCAAGGGATATTCACAACAAATTTCAACACTTAACACTATTTAAATATCTATTTAAATATTAAAAATTGGATTTCCGCAAGTTGGAGATGCTACCATTTCCAACAGGTGGAATCCATCATTGTTTACTAAATTTCATCATAGAACTTAAAATCATAAATTCTAAGCTCGATGATGGATAATAGGCTTGATTGGCTGTCCTTAGCACAGCAGCGCCAAATTGTCTGAGAGCAATTACGAAATTACAATGCGTGATCCTTATCGATAAAGGATGATCGATAAAGTAGGTCAATTACCTTATCTTCGCGCCAGGAGTTTAAACTGAGGCGAAGATAAGACACCAGCGCTGTCGCTTAACAGAAAAGCGAACCATTTTAAGCGCAAATTCCGTTAAACACCTAGTGAAAATTTCCGTTAAGGAATTTTCTCGTAGATGATATAAGAAGTTTAAAAATTGGAATTTCAAGAGCCAATGGGACCTCATCGTCCGACCGGGGCAACCAATAGCGGTGTGGATTTCCATAACTGGGAGACGCGCAGCTTGAAATCTCATAGAAAGATTCAAGTTTCTGCCAACGTCTTCCAGGAAGAGCCCCCCCGATGAAGAGCCATCGTGGAGGTAGGCACCAGCTTGGAATCCACGCGCTCCGGTCGGATATAAAAGGACCCCGGAAAGCTCTAAAATTCAGATCGATCCTTTCTGTGATCAAAAGCAGATCTAGAAAGAGTCGACTCTCCCGAAGAGACTTAAAGGGCCCCAGCATAGCGTCTGGCCCCCTTCAAAGACTCTAAAAGCCACAAACAAGCCCTTGGCATTGCGCCAGGCCCTTGTTGGCTTTCGGGAAGAATTCCTTCCCGAAAATCCTCTCCATCCGCTCAAGGCGACCTAGAGGCCCCTGGCATTGCGTCCAGGCCCCTCCTGGAAGCTTTACGATATTTCAAAACTTGAAATATCACCTTTTCCTAACAGTACCAAAGGGCATGGCGATATAGCTCCCTTTGGGTACCCAGGAATCCAAACTTCCTTTAAAAGGCTACCGGAAGGCCCCTGGCATTGCGACCAGGCCCCTTTCGAAGGCTTATAATATTCCGGGATAATCGAATATCCCAACCCGGAATATTCCCCTTCATCCAGAACCATACCATCCGGTAGAGGCTGCCTGGAGGCCCCTGGCATTGCGCCCAGGCCCCTCTCGGACAGCTCATCCATTCTGATCCTCTCCTGGACCAGAACATCCGCAGAGGCCCCTGGCATCGCGCCCAGGCCCCTCTCGAACTACTCCTCTATCCTGACCTCCTCTATCCTCTCCTGGATCAGGATCTCCATAGAGGCCCCTGGCATCGCGCCCAGGCCCCTCTGTGAGGATTAAATCGAGATCTGAGGAATATTAAAATATTCCTGCAGATTTCGAGAGAGACAAGGAGATATCCCATCCTGATTCCCGAAGCGTCACGTAGGGAACAAAAGGGAAAGATTTGAATACGCCCGTCCAGTACACGAATCCTTTTCGTACAGACGCATTTCGGCGTGTCCACCTTTATTCGAGATAAAGGGGAGGCGCTCGAAACGTCTCAATATATATACATACATATACCCCTATATTTAGGGGTGGCTAATTTGGGTGTCGTTTGTTCATAATATGACCTTGAAAGCACCACCTTTAAAACAATAACAAACATTAAGCTACTTATGATTACGTCAGCATAACTATGGAGACGACAACATAAGTGGCGATTCATTTCCCCTTTTGGTTCACGCCGCTTCTCGCTGTGCTAAAAGCTGTTTGCACCCTGACAGAAACTACTTTATCCCCTTCTACTCAAGGGGCACAATCATATTCCATTAAGGGATATAGTGAAACTCGGGGGTTAAGTCCCATTAACCCTGCAAGGGTGTCTTAAACTCATAAGGGTTGCCCCTATCTGTAGGTGAGGGTTTATACATCGGGAGGACTAGGGATTTATATGGTTAGTTGATCTATTGGGTTATTCATCCTTTTTTCTACGAAAGGGGCACAATCCTACAAGCCATAGAATTTTACATAAACTAAGGGTTATTCTCCAAAGGGGTGTGTTGAACTCACAAGGGTTGAAACAACCCTTAGGTGACCTTCAAGACAAACAGACAGAGAAAGCGCGAGAAAGAATTAACTTTCTATATGTTCGAGGCCTCTTCTAACTTATAAGGGTACAACTGTCCTTAAGTGATCCTAATCCACCCTCTAGAGAGTAATCACCCACCTTTAAGGTTGGTTTCATTAAGATGAGATTAGGAACAAACAGGGCGTTCATCTAAGGGCCATCGAACAGGGAAAGCTTAAAAGAGACACATATTAACTGATATACGGGGGCTAGCCACAAACCATGACTTGGACCCTATTTGATTTCGCTAACTATAAGTTTTTGAACTTTGTGCCCATGAGAGTTTTTCATCAGAGCCCCAAGAGGAATAACTTACTGAAGTTACAGCGAATTTGACCGAGATCCATTTTCCATATGATTGGTGCGGGGTCCTTTGCGAAGGGTGATAGTTAGGAAGGTAGTTAAGAGAAAGATAGCGATAGGAGTTAGAAAACGGGAGGCCAAGAAAATCACCAATAAGACCCGTTGAAGGCACTCACCCCGACGATCGGTCCAGCTAACTTTTTCAGGCTCTCCCCACGGCAGTATTCCAAAAGATAGTTCTTCGGAGGCAGAATTCCAAAAAGATAGTTCCTCACGACAGGTCTCTCAAAAGATAGTTGCTCACTCACGAGGGGCTCAGAAATCTCTGAGGAGCGTCGATTTCGATCTCCTCGAGCTGCTATTGATAGCGCCATCCTTTTCGTAGCAGGAATCGGGAATTACGATAAGTGCTCGGGCGATAATTAGGATATCGACCCATTTTTTTCTTATCGACCCGTTCCTGCTAAATCGCTAGATGGCTGTAGGTGATAGATCTACGACATCCTTCTTTTTGTCTTTCCTGGGAGCCGGTAGTTCGTCCTTCCTTCTCGTGATAACGCTGTCATGAGCGGCTATAGGAGTCTTCCTTCTTCTTCTTTCCCGTGTTGCAGGAGCCTCGAGTCTTCTCTCTCTTCTCCAACCTCTTCTTTGTGCCAATCTTCGTAGTCTTCTTGGCAAGGAAATTGGAGGGGAAAGAAGTGAGATGACAGCGTTAGGTAGGAACATTCGGTAACGTAAAAATTATCCAAAATAATTAAATAAAAGAATCGAAAAATAAAAATACAATATTAAAAATAATAGTATAATAGTTTTTCAGGTTCCCGGGAGATTTCTGAGCACTGTTCTAGTTTTCAATTTTCCCGATATCCTGAATTTCCGAAAGAATCGCGGGAAGACAAAAAGAAAGACCTAATTTGCAAGAAATAAACGAGATTATTACCAAATAAAGTAACGGGAGAAATTTTCCACGTTACAATACGAAGAACACATTTAGCAAATCATACATTTCTTCAGTTTTGTTGTTAAGCAAGACGTATTGTGAACCCGATCATTCTCGATAAAATGACCATCAACCGAATTTTACAGCGAAATACAAATAAAAATACAAGTGTTCTTCCATATACCCGGATGACTACATAAACTCTTGGACTTTGCCCGGGGTTACTCATTCCAATTTCAAATGATATTCGTTTTGTCTTACAAAGAAGGTACCTGAGGTGTACCTCACCGATTTTGATGAAATTTTAGTATGTTATAGTTTGTGAAAAAATAATCGACACGTATTTTTTCGTTTCGGCGGTCAAAGACTTTTAAGGGGTGAAAACCACCCTCAAAGTTGACCCCAAAAAACGTTTTTCTAATATATTTCGGCCCCTCGTGAACATTTTGCGATTGCGACCCCTATTTTTTATTTTGAAAAACGTTTTTTTTTAATTGACAATTTCACTGTAAAAAAATAAATTATAGCCATAAAAAATTGGAAAAAAATATTTTTGTAAATAAAATAAAATAATTAAGTTGACATATTTAAGGATTTTGCGAGAAACCACCCCTACATTCCTTCACTACTCTTTAAGACGAATATCCATTTATAACAATGAAAAGCATATTTCTCCCATGAAATATACTCTCCATGCGAGCTGAATATTATTCTGTATCAATTACGAGAGTTCAATGACATTTTCGAGCAAAAAAGAATCATAGGTTGACAAATTTCCACCCCCAAATAACTTTATCCAGATATATGTCAGCTCCTAATGAATATTTTTTGATGGTACCCAATGGAAAATGTTTCTTATGAAAAACGCTAGTTGATGGATGTTCTTTAGACTATTGGGGTCGCAACCCCTATTTTCTATTTTGGAAAAACGTTTTTTTTCACTAATATGTTCACTGCATAATATCAATTTAGCTTCGAAAAATAAGAAAGAAATATTTTCATAAATAAAATAAAATAATTCAATTGACATTTTTCAGGATTTTGCATAAAACCACCCCTACAAATCGTTCATTACCTCTTAAAGCGAATATTCACTTGTAACAATAATAGAACATTTCTCCCATGAAACATACTCTCCATGTGAGCTAAATATTATGTTCTATCAAGTACGATAGTGCAATGACATTTTCGAGCAAAAAATAATTATGGGGAGACAAATTTCCATCCCCAAATAACTTTTTTTTATATATCTCCTCTCTTAATGAATATTTTGAGATAGGACCAAATGGAAAATATTTATTGTGGAATGCATGTAGCCTTGGTTTTTATTTCAATAAATTGAAGCAGTCAGAAGCTTATGGAGTTTGTGGAGTACGGTGTAGTGATACGATAATCCCTTATATGTTTGTATAATTTACACTGTTGGATTTATTTGTAAGGTAAGTGTCTAATTAAGTGATTAGTTTTCAATTACTTTTATTATCAAACTGTAAATATGAAATAATAGAACTAGTTTTGTTATAAATTATATGTTCTACATTTTCCGTTTGAAATATATTAGTCTACAAGGTTTTGACAAAATAGTAATCTTCATAGAAATGTTTGAAACATAATGATTTTTCACATCATCTGTATCGTACAATAGCTGGAATCGTCCATTTTATTCATATTTAATTTATAAGGTTTTGAATCATTTTTCGAAAAATAATTATCAAAAATTTTTTCATACAGCAGTTGCAGGGTCTAATGGGGAGTATAAAACTGTAGTAAAAAATTTGACCTTCAGTGGCGTTTTCCACTTAATTAGTCACCTACCTTACAAATAAATCTAACAGTGTAAATTATACAAACATATAAGAGATTATACTACCACTACACCGTAGTCTACAAACCCAATAAGCTTCTATATGCTTTAGATTATAGAAATAAAAACCGAGGCTACATGCATTCCACAATAAATATTTTCCATTTGGTCTCATCTTAAAATATTCATTAGGAGCCGAGATATATAAAAAAAAAGTTATTTGAGGGTGGAAATTTGTCACCCCATAATTCTTTTTTGTCCGAAAATCTTGTTGCACTATCGTACTTGATAAAAAATAATATTTAGCTCACATGGAAAGTATGTTTCATTGGAGAAATGTTCTGTTATTGTTACAAGTGAATATTCGCTTTAAAAGGTAATGAACGATTTGTAGGGGTGGTTTTATGCAAAATCCTGAAAAATGTCAATTGAATTATTTTATTTTATTTATAAAAGTATTTTTTTCTTATTTCTCAAGGCCAAATTGATCTTTTACAGTGAACATATTAGTGAAAAAAAACGTTTTTCCAAAATAAAAAAATAGAGGTTGCAGCCCCAATAGTTTGAAAAACACCCATTTCCTAGCGTTTTTGATAAGAAACATTTTCTATTTGGTCCCATCGCAAAATATTCATTAGGAGCCGAGATATATCTGGATAAAGTTATTTGGGGGGGGGGGTGGAAATTTGTCACCCCATAATTTTTTTTGCTCGAAAATGTCATTGCACTATCGTAATTGATACAGAATAATATTCAGCTCGCATGAAGAGTATATTTCATGGGAGAAATATGCTTTTCATTGTTATAAGTGGATATTCGTCTTAAAGAGTAGTGAAGGAATGTAGGGGTGGTTTTTCGCAAAATCCGGAAATATGTTAACTTAATTATTTTATTGTATTTACAAAAATTTTTTTTTTCTAATTTTTTAAGGCTATAATTGATTTTTTGCAATGAAATTATCAATGAAAAAAAACGTTTTTCCAAAAATTAAAAATAGGGGTCGCAACTCCAATAGTAAAAAAAACATCTATTAAGTAGCGTTTTTCGCAAGGAACATTTTCCATTTTGTCCCATCGCAAAATATTCATGAGGGGCCGAAATATATCAGAAAAACGTTTTTTGGGGTCAACTTTGATGGTAGTTTTCACCCCTTAAAAGTCTTTGACCACCGAAACGAAAAAATACGTGCCCATTTTTTTTTTACAAACTATAAAATGCTACAATTTCATCAAAATCGGTGAGGTACACCTCAGGTACCTTGCTTGTTATAATTACTTCTTATTGTGAGTGAATTTTTGGGAAAATAAGATTTTACGCGCGTTTGGCTATTATAAGATTTTATCAGAAAGTATGTATCAAAATATTATTGTTAAATTTGATTTCCATTTGTCGATATTGAATCCACAATATGGTGGAAATGAGGTATTAAACATAATGGTTAAAGACTAAATTATACCTCGAAATAATGATTTTGACAATAATATATTGTATTTAATCCCATGAATTTTCCGTGTATTGCATCAGATTAATTTATGTGTTCTGCCGAGAGATCCTGCAAAACTATTTCCACATTAATTGAAGTTAGCACAGAATTGAGTGATGCAGTTTGTTATCACGGAATATTGTTTATGGGCAGAAAAATTTGGGATTATTTGTACACGTTCTTTTTCGGGACATTCAGTGCGAGAAAACCATCTGTGCTTGGTTTAACCTCTCACTTCTTATACATATATAGTTCATTCCCAGTGGTTTTAACACCGTAAATTTATCAGAAGCGAAGTTTCTATCAATTTTAATCAGTGGCTGATTAAAATTGGCAGAAAATTCTGAAACCAATTCAATTTTTTTCCAATTTAAATTAATATTCATAATATTTAATGCCCCTTTTTTAGAATTTCAAATTCTCCGACTCGATATGGTCACAATATTAAGGAGAAATCTTTAGTTTAGAAATAATTCTCACCGTTATTTCAATAAGTGATGCATCAAGCGAAATTAAACAAAGTGCCACAATGTTACCAACACATTGGGCAAACATTATAGGGTTGGTTAGTATCCGCAATGAGTCCAGTAAACTTAAAAAAATATACAAAAAATGTTTGCATCATTTACTTCATCAATTATTATAGATAAACATGTAGATGAACAGTATAAATCAATGTACACTAAGGGGCGATAATGGAGTCAGCGGAGCCGCAGGTTGAAAATCACTGTGAAGACGTAACAGTTGACAATCGCGTAGTGAGATAGCCGTACTCTTGCTACATTCAATGACCGTGCCCGCTGAGCGGCGGGCTCGCAGGCACGGGATTCAAAATTTGGATTTAACCAACGAATTTTTATTCATTGAAGTTTTAAAAATTCATATATTATTACAAAATCGCTCGAAATCAAACAAAAAATTAATAGGATATAACAATAAATTTATTTTATTTCACATATATTAATTATTATACCTTAATAATGTATTTATTATAATAATACTATAATTATTGTATGTATGTATATTGTTTATTGATCCCTATCGGGTTACAATTTTCGTTCCACCTCCATCCTTCTCCGCTCTCCGCTCTCATTCGCTTCTCCACACACCTCACACTCCTTACATATAATTGCTTGACCTATCTTAAAGCTAACTTAGAAACTAACGCCCGCCAATCGTATCTTTAACGCCTACTATCGAATCCTTTTAAAAGAGAACGAGAGAGAACCGCCGCCTGGACCTCCGCTTCCGGCGTATGCTGCCCGCTTCCTGCGCTATCCCCCCTTCTCTCGCTCGCTCTTCTCACACTTCCACACTCCCTTCATTCTCTCACTTTCCCATTCACCCATCCTCTCGCTTCCACTCCCCTCCCCCTCCATTCGTGCTCCTATCTCTTTCTCCTTCCAGCCATCTCATCCATTCTTCGCCCTCCCCCTTCCCCTAGTACCTCCATCACCCTTTCCCCAATTCCCGTCCCCACCCCCCTCCTTTCCCTTCCACCCTGCATCTCTCTAAGACATGCTCCCACCCTTCTTCCTCTCCTCCACACACTCTGCACAACCTTTTCTCCCCCCACTCCCAATATCTTCTCTCCCTCATCTTCCCACCCATCCTTAACCTCGCTACCCTCCTCCATCTTTCCTCTGCCCATCCCTTCTTTAAATATCCCGGAATCCCCTCCGCCCTCACCATCTTGTACCAACTGTTATATTTCGACCCCTCTATCCTCTCCTCCCTCTCTACTGCCGGTCCCCTCAGGTCTTCCCTCTCCAACTCCTCATATCTCTCCTTTCCCTTTGCCCTGTCATTCTCCATTTCTACTGCCCTCCTCCCCCTCTCTCTGACGAATTCCTCCATCTCCTTCTCCCACTTCCTTTCCCTTCCCTCCCCTGCCCTCACCTCTTCCCAGCACTTCCTCGCCCACTCATTTCCCCTCCCCTCCCTCAACCGCTCCTCAAACCCCCATGCCCTTCTCCCTGCCCTCGTCCACAGTTTCTCCCTTTTCAATTCCTCCCTCACCATATACCCCGGCGTTCTCTAGCGTACCCCTAAGACCCACTTTAGGTATCTTTCCCCCATAGCCTCCACCTCCCTTCTTTCTTTCCACACCGTAGCTCACCACCGTCCACACCAATACAGTGAACAGCCAAATCCTCCTCTCCCAGTTCCTCCCAAATTTCCTCTTCCCCAGACTCCACATCTGCCTCACCCCCCCCCAGCCCTCGCCACCCTGTCCTTAACCTGCGCCTCTTGTCCTCCATTCCTCTTGAAAACATATCCCAGGTATTTAAATTCCTTTACCTCCTCTACTTCCTCCCTGTCCCAACTCCATCGCACCTTCTTCATCCTCCCCCCACCCTTCCTAAACCTCATCACCTTCGTCTTTCCCGTGTTAACTGTTAACCCTTTCCCCTTGAAATATCCCTCCAGCTCTGCCATCAACACCATCATATCATCCTCCCCCTCCGCCAACATCACAATATCGTCCGCATATGCCAAAGCCCTCACCCTCTCTTCTCCCACCCTTATCCCTCCCCTCCCTATCCTTCTTAGCTTGTCCTCCAAGTCCGCCACCAGTATATTGAACAGCAGCGGACTTAGAGGACACCCCTGCCTAACCCCCCTCGCCGTCCAGAACACCTCACTCAGTTTCTCTCCCACCCTCACCCTATTCCTTACCTCCCTATATATTTCCTCCACCCTCTCCACCAATCCTTCCCTTATCCCCCTCTTCCTCATCGCGTCCCACAAAATCTTCCTGTTAACCGCGTGAAAGGCTCCCTTCAGGTCCAGGAATAGCGACACAACTTTCCCCCCTGCCTTTACCAATTCCTTACCCACTATGTAATTCAATGTATATATGTTGCCCATCGTCCCCATGCCTTTCCTGAACCCCGCCTGCCAATCCCCCAGTACCCCTTTCTCTTCCACCTCCTTTTCCAATCTCCTAGTCAACACCGATGCGTACACCTTGTATAGTGTAGGCATCAGTGTGACCCCCCTGTATTCGCTAACCCTCTTCCCCTCCCCTTTTTTCACCACTGGCACAATGATCCCCTCTCTCCACTGTTCCACCCATCCGCCCCCCTCCCACACCTTATCACACAGCTTCCACCCCCCTTCCCTCAGTCTCTTCCCTCCAAACCTCCATTCCTCGTTCCCTATTGCGTCCAACCCTGCCTCCTTCCCCTCCCTCAATTTCCCAGTATTTCCCAAAATTCTTCCCACCCTATCCCCTCCAGCACCTCCTTTCTTACTCCCCCTCTTCCCTGCAATACCCTATCCCCCCCCCCCCCCCGACTCTTCATGAAGTAATCCTTCCACTCCTCCATCTGAATCTTTTCGTTAATCCCTTTTCTTTTTCTCCTCTCCTTACTTAGAAGGGCCCAGACCTCCGTGTCACTCCTCACCGCTCCCACTTCCCTTATGAAGCGTTCCTCTTCCTCCTTTTTCTTCCTTTCACATATCTCCCTGTACTCTCTTCTCCCCCTACAGAACTCCTCTCTTTCGCCCTTCCCCTTCCTCCAGTCCCTCAGTACCCTTCTAATTTCCTTTTTCTTTGCCATGCACTCCTCATCTCACCACCCTTTCCTCATCCCTCCCCCCCGTTCCCCCTGTCACCCTCTCCCCCACCTCCTCCTCTATCTTCTTTTTCAGCCCCACCCACCCCTCCTCCACCAACCCCTCTCCTAGCGTAAATCTCTCCGTCCTCCCCTCATAATCTTCCTTATCCCTTTGCGTCCATTTTCTCCTTCCTCTCCTCCTGCCCTTCTCACCCATCCCCTCCCACTCCCTCCCGCTTCTTCCCTTTAGGGTGACTATAACTGGGTGATGGTCTGAATCCACTCTGTCCCCCACTACCAACCTTTTACATTTCTCCTTCACCCCTTCCCTCGCGAACACTAAATCTATCACCGACTCTCCCATCCCCCCGGTAAACGTCATTTCCCCTTCCTCGTCTCCCCCCATACACCCATTCAGCACCCCCCATCCCGCCGCCTCCATGGCCTTAACCAGTCTTTCCCCTCCGCGTTGATCTTCCCATCTTTTGAACTCCTAACTTTACCCCCCCCCCTCCCATGTCCTCCCCCCTAGCTCCCCAAACCTCGCATTGAAGTCGTCCCCGATCAGCACCTTTTCTTCCTCCTCACTCCTTTCCATCCAACCCCTCAACTTCTCAATCTTTTTCTCAAAATCTCCCCTCACGTATACCCCCACCACTCGCCACTTCCTCCCGTCCACCTTGAAACCCTGCGTCATAATCCCTTCCACCGCCTCTTCCTTCCCTTCCTCTACCCCCCCCCCCCCCTCTCCAACCACTTCTTTACCCCCAGCATCATCCCCCCCATTGCCCTTCCCTTCCTGTTCCTCCTCGTCCCCACTGATTCTTCCATTCAAACTCCCGCGGCACCCTCCCCTTAATCCTCTCCCATCCTTTCTCATCCATCCACGTTTCCGATCCCACAAACACATCGTACTCCCTTAGCCCCTCCCAGAAATCTCTATCTTTATTTCCCACCCCTGCTACCCTCCACAATGCTATCCTCACTCCCCCCTGTCCCCCTCCCACCTGTCGCGTTTCCCGTCCCCACCTCACCTCCCTTCTCACTCCTATTGCCCCTCCAGTCTTTTAGAACCTCCCCCTCCTCGTCCCACCTCCACCACGAACCCTCAATACAAATCTTCCCATATTCTACTCTTGCCCTTCTTCCCTCCCTTTCCTCCTACCCCGCTATGTCCCTCAGCCTCCATTGCATTTTGTTCTCTTTCCACGTCAAGTCGTCCTCTATCCTCTCCCCTTTTCCGCAGAAATCCCTCCTCTTCGTCATTATGTCTCTCTTAGTCTCCATACTCCCCACTCTCGCTACTACTACATCTGTATCCCGCCCCCCATCTCGCGCTCTCTATCTCTCCCTTTATCCCCCAACCCTGAAACTCCTCCCTTAACTTCTCCAGCTCCTCCCCTACCCCCAACTTGAGTCCCCTCACTATAACGTTCCTTCTTCTATCTTTCCTCTCAACCATCTCCACCTTCCTCTCCATCCCCCTCATCCTTGCTTCCAGCTTTTTTATCTCTTCACCCCCCCCCCTTTCCATCTCCTTCCCCTGCCTCCCCTTCACCTCTTCCTTCACTTTTTTTCTCCAGCTTCTCAATCCTCTCCCACATTTCTTCCTTCTCCCTCCTCCACTCCTCCTCATTATTTCTCTTCCTCTTCCACAGCTTGTCTATGCTGCTGCAAGTCTCCGACCTCTCCCTTCCCCACTTACCCAATCTCTCGACGTTTGTAGTTCTCCCCCTTCCCCTTTCTGCTCCCACAATTCCCTTCTCGCCCTTCTCTTCCATCCTTCCCGTTCAATTTCCCGCCTATCCTACTTTACCGGCCTGACCATGCTGCTGCCCGCTTCTCTTTTCTGCCGCTACCAGCCTACGTCGCCCCCTTCTCTTTCTTCTCACCGTCCTTCCCGCCTTTTCCTTCTGTCTCCCCTTACCCTTCCCTCCTTTCCCTCCCACCTTGTCCCTTCACTTAGCTCCCTTCCGTCCTTCCTATACCCTTTCCGCCCTTTTCATCCTTCGTTTTCTACCCCTCGCTTCCACACCTCACTTTCCTCCACATACTCCTTGCCTTTCCTTCTCACACTTCCCTCACTTCTTCCCCTTTCCTAACCTCACTTTAACCACTTTTTACTTCCCACTTTTTGTCTTCTCTTCCTTGCACTCCTCTTCTTCCCTTTCACTCACGCTTGCACTCCTTCACCTCAACTCCACCCGCGCACCTCTCCTATTTCACTCACTCTCACTTTCCACCCAAAAATCTCTCACTTTCCTAACCGCCTCTAACTGTATATTACGCGCTACTCCTACCGGAAACGGAAGTCACTATAATTATTATAGTAACAATAATATATTAACCGTATTAATATATTATTATATACTATTAATTAATAAATTATTACAAAAAATTACTTTTTTGCTTAGCTTCACGCGTTTTTTAATAATATATCAATTAAAAATTATGTAAGAAAAATTACAATGCATTGTCGCGTAGTGGAGGAATTCTCCTCAGCGGCTGAAAGACACCATTAGAGGCCCGAGATGCCGAAGCTTCTTACTGGTGTGTATCACTCGCACCCACCACGATATGCATAAGTGTGTCTCGCTCGTTACGGCTGGTGTCTAAACAGCACCACGGATACGAGCTTCTTTCTCGCACTCGTATGTTTTCCCTATGCGACTCTCTCTCTCTCTCTCTCTCTATCTCTCTAGAAAATATAAATCAAATAAATGTAAACTAAAATAAATAAATTTATTTTATTAATGTAAAATATAATTAATACATGTAAAATAAAATAAATACATATATTTTATTTTACATATTGGGCTTTCCACGCCAAATTGGACGGTTTAAAAAAGATTTTTTTATTTTTTTTTTAAATTTTTGGTATTTATTAATACCCCTCAAAAGAGGCTTCCTGGTAAATTTTTAGATTTTTTTATCACTGGTTAAAAAAATATGGAGTTTTCAAAAAACGCTCTTTTTTGGTTTTTTGCTCATAACTTTCTTAATAATGGTCGAAATTCAATTATTATTTTTTCAAAATTTTCGTTTTTAGATGGCTTTGCAGAAAAAAATACAAAAAAAAATTTGAGAGTATTTTTAATCCAGATTTTTGAATTTTCAGTTTTCAACTGTGTTTTTAGAACTGTGTGTATCCTTCGATTTTCTTGAAGATTTTCTATTTTAAACTTCTATGCATCCCGCAACTTTAAAGCTCGGTCCAGTTCCATAATTACTATCTTTTTCGATTTTTAAAGATTAAAAAAATTTATTTTCCGCTATAAATTATTATCAGTACCGATTTTTTAAAAATTAAAGAAAATTTTAAATTTAAAAATCAGTACCGATTTTTTTAAAAAAGGAAAACATTTTTTTCGCTAAAAGTTATTATCACTACCGATTTTCAAAAAATTTTAAATTACAAATTTACTAATCAGTACCGAATTTTAAAAAAATAAACATTTTTTTATTGAATTTTTAAAAATCGAAAAAAAAATACTAATTATGGAAGGAAGTTTTAAAAACACGATTGAAAACTTAAAATTCAAAAGTCTCGATTCAAAACACTTTACATATTTTTTTGTATTTCTTTCTGCAAAGCCATCTAAAAACGAAAATTTTGAAAAAATAATAATTGAATTTCGACCATTATTAAGAAAGTTATGAGCAAAAAACCAAAAAAGAGCGTTTTTTAAAAATTCCATATTTTTTTAACCAGTGATAAAAAAATCTCAAAATTTACCAGGAAGCCTCTTTTGAGGGGTATTAATAAATACCAAAAATTAAAAAAAAAATTAAAAAAATTTTTTTTAAACCGTTCAATTTGGCGTGGAAAGCCCAATATGTAAAATAAAATAAATGTATTTATTTTATTTTACATGTATTAATTATATTTTACATTAATAAAATAAATTTATTTATTTTAGTTTACATTTATTTGATTTATATTTTCTAGAGAGATAGAGATAGAGAGAGAGAGAGAGAGAGAGAGTCGCATAGGGAAAACATACGAGTGCGAGAAAGAAGCTCGTATCCGTGGTGCTGTTTAGACACCAGCCGTAACGAGCGAGACGCACTTATGCATATCGTGGTGGGTGCGAGGGAGACACACCAGTAAGAAGCTCCGGCATCTCTGGCCTCTAATGGTGTCTTTCAGCCGCTGAGGAGAATTCCCCCACTACGCGGCAATGCATTGTAATTTTTCTTACATAATTTTTATTTGATATATTTTTAAAAAACGCGTGAAGCTAAGCAAAAAAGTAATTTTTGTAATAATTTATTAATTAATAGTATATAATAACATATTAATACAGTTAATATATTATTGTTATTACAATAATTATAGTATTATTGTAATTGTAACCGGGGAACCTCGGGATCGGCTTCCCGGCACAAACTGACACCCTTTTTCGAGAGATCCAAAACAAGCAGGGCGCCAGGGACTTTTTAACCTTCTAAAAGTCCCAAAGGACTCTTCGAAGCAACCCAAAAACTATAAGACCCAAAACCGACTATCTTTTATCTCCGGGACGTGAAGGTTCCGCCACGACTCCGCCGACTGCCGACCTAACCTGAAAAGGAAGGGCTAACCCACGGGAAAATCCCCCAAATGAATAAAGCCAAAATGCGTGATAATAAAGACTTTAATAACAAAAAAAAAGAAACAAAGATTAATATTAAGAATGACGATACCGATGAGGGCAGCCCTTGGGAGATAACCCTCACTAAACCCGATCCGGTTCCGCCACGTGGTCCCCAACTGGACCCAACCAAGATGAGGTAGCGAAACCGAAAAGAGCCGATTCGAAAGCAAAAAGACGAACGAAAATGCCAAAAGAAAGAAAAATAAAAGGGGTTCTGTGACCCAACCTTATGAAAAAAGGAAAGGGAGAAGCCAAATCTTTATGGGAAGAAAATCGCGAATCCTATCGCGATCTATCGGTCTCGGAAGGAGCCGAACCAAAATGGCCGCGATGTTGGCTGACTGGAAGGTCGGATACTTCCACCAACCAATGGCCCTACTCCAGAATAATCCAAGATAACGAAGCTTCAAATAAGTTGAAGCTCGCTCGAAATACTAAGGCCCGCGGGCACTCACCAATAAAGAAAACCAAAAAAAAATCCAATGGAAAATTCCCAATCGCTCTTTATATTTCCGTTCGTCGTCTGCACGAGGCGCCGTCCACAGGAGAAGTGATCTCTCCTCGGTCTCCTTCTTCGGGGTGCGGCGACGCATGCGCGTTTCCGTTCCGAGTAGGTAGTGGCCGGACAGTGCTGCCACTTGGTGGGAATTGGTACTGGATAGTCCCCCTGATTCCGCAGCTCCCCGAAGATCCAACAGATGTCCGCGTTGATCGATATCGGTCTTTTCCATGGTGAGTGCCCTAACGCTTGGTAAATACCTGATCCATGCTTTTGTCCAATTTCGCTCTAGGCTTCCCCCAGTGCGCCAATCATAACTTTCTTATATCTAGACTTAACCTAAGCTTAGCCTAAGGGATCTAGCCCTTTACTTAAGTATTTTTCCAACATACAGACCAATCCAACCAATTTGACATCTCCTCTGGACGGGTATGTTCCGAAAAATACTTTTGTAACGTGACGTGCAAAATGCCACGTTACATAATAAATACATTACTAAGGTATAATAATTAATATATGTGAAATAAAATAAATTTATTGTTATATCCTATTACTTTTTTGTTTAATTTCGAGCGATTTTGTAATAATATATGAATTTTTAAAACTTCAATGAATAAAAATTCGTTGGTTAAATCCGAATTTTGAATCCCGTGCCTGCGAGCCCGCCGCTCAGCGGGCACGGTCATTGAATATAGCAAGAGTACGGCTATCTCATTACGCGATTGTCAACTGTTACGCCATCACAGTGATTTTCAACCTGCAGTTCCGCTGACTCCATTATCGCCCCTTAGTGTACAGTAATTCGACTTTCAAATTTTGATAGTAATTACCGTACACAGTCAGCATGTTAGAAATAATTAATAAATAATAACTTACTTTAAAACATGAGTGAAATGATTAACGCAATCTCTTATCTTCTGCTCTAATGTATTGTGATCCAATCTGAAAACGAAATAAGTTTTATAATAATTTTCGTAAACACTCTTCAATATAGGAATTAGATCCTAAATCTTGACGCACTAACAAGGAAACCACCCGAACCCGAACACACCGATTTGGATAATTTTTATATATGTCGTAGAGCCTGAAAAAATAATAGACACGTATTTTTTTTACCTGCTAAAAAACGTTTTCAAGGGGTGAAAACCACCGTCAAAGTTGACCCCAAAAAACGTTTTTCTGATATATCGCGGCTCCTAATGAATATTTTGCGATGGGACAAAATGGAAAATATTTCTTCCGACAAACGCTAGTTAATGGATGTTTTTCTTACCATTGGGGTTGGGACCCCTATTTTTTATTTCGGAAAAACGTTATTTTTCACTGATATATTCTCTGTAAAAAATCAATTTTAGCCTTAAAAAATTAGAACAAAATATTTTGTAAATAAAATAAAATAATTAAGTTAACATATTTCAGTTCTTTTTTTCGATTTCGTTCTTTCACTACCCTTTAAGGCGAATATCCACTTATAACAATGAAAAGCATATTTCTCCCATGAAATATACTCTCCATGCCAGTCGAATATTATTCTATATCAATTATGAGAGTGCAATGACATTTTCGAGCAAAAAAGAATTATGGGGTGACAAATTTCCACACCCAAATCACCAGTTCACAACTAGCTATTTTCGCCAAGATATAAATAGTAGATTTCGATACAAGTGCGTAAAGCTGGTCTTTCACGCATGGAGGGGGGAGTTGGCGCCCAAGCGTAGCGAGCACTTGTATCGAAGTTTATTTTTTACAACTGAGTGTGTAAACGAGACTATCCAGCGCAAGCAAAGACAACGAAGATTCTCGACGAGTGTGAAGTTTAGCGCCTCGCCTTCGGCTCGTGCAACAATCACACGAGTCGAGAATCTCATCCGACTATGGTAGGGATGATGCGCAGTACCCAGTTCATGCAATGATTCGTTATCTTTGTGCACCAGTGCGTAAAGTAACTACTTTACGCACTGGTGCCAAAAAGGAGTACTTTACACAAGCAAAACTGGCATCTATAGTCGAGTTTTACACACTTAGTTGTAAAATAGTAGTTTTCGATACAAGTGCGTAAAGCTGGTAAAGTACTGCGCATCATCCCTACCATAGCCGGATGAGATTCTCGACTCGTGTGATTGTTGCACTCGCCTTCGGCTCGTACAACAAACTTCACACTCGTCGAGAATCTTCGTTGTCTTTGCTTGCGCTGGATAGTCTCGTTTACACACTCAGTTGTAAAAAATAAACTTCGATACAAGTAAAGCTGGTCTTACACGCATGGAGGTAAGCGCTACGCTCGGGCGCCAACTCCCCCCTCCATGCGTGAAAGACCAACTTTACGCACTTGTATCGAAAACTACTATTTCAATACTCTTGGTTTAAAAGCGGTTACATTGATGAAAATCCAGAGACATTTGATAATCCTGTAGACTTTAGTTTTGGAGATTCTTGTAATAAACATTATAAAATAGAAGGATATGAAAATATTGCTATTGTACGATATGGATGGTGTAAAAAATCATTATGTTTCAAATATTTCTATGAAGACCATTATTGTCAAAACCTTGTAGACTAATATATTTCAAACTGGAAATGTAGAACATATATTTTAGAATAAAGTTAGTTCTATTATTTCATATTTACAGTTTGATAATAGCAAAATAAAAATTAATCACTTAATTAGTCATCTACTTTACAAATAAATCCAACAGTGTAAATTATATAAACATATAAGGGATTATTCTACCACTACACCATTCTCCACAAACCCCATATACTTCAGTTTATAGAAATAAAAACTGAGACTACATGCATTCCACAGTAAATATTCTCCATTTGGTCACATCGCAAAATATTCATTAGAAATTGACATATATCAAAAAAAGCTATTTAGTGGTGGAAATTTGTCACCCCATAATTCTTTTTTGTCCGAAAATCTTGTTGCACTATCGTACTTGATAAAAAATAATATTTAGCTCGCATGGAGAGTATGTTTTATGGGATAAATGTGCTGTTATTGATACAAGTGAATATTCGCTTTAAAAGGTAGTGAACGATTTGCGGGGGTGGTTTTATGCAAAATCCTGAAATATGTCAATTGAATTATTTTATTTTAATATTTTATTATCCTTAGTGTTGTTTTCCAACCAGTTGTTGCGATGTAGTTATAATTCAAACGTTTCGATCCTTCGTGCAGATCTTCTTCAGTGAAATAATATATATGGGCTTCGATGGCTCGTTTGCAATATAAAGTATCGTATAAAAATAATATCAAAATGATATTAATAACATGGTTTTTGTACAATTTTATATTGATCCTCATTTTCATTTTATGAGATGAAAACTGAAATCATATACGATCGATGTGAGAAAGGCATGCTCTGATTGACAAAGGATAACCTAAAAGTTCGTAGTACTTTTAAAATTAGATGTAAAGTATTTATATATACCTGATCAGCTATATTATTGAATTAACTTGATTCCTCTGTTAAATATTATGTTGACATTATATTCTCAGTATTTTATATTTTTATTATATTTACGATGTCATTGGATTATTTTCTTAAAGTCGATTTATTACTTTAATCCTTTTAGGTGTAGTGTGTTATGAAGATTTATCTATTGTATCTAGCATTACCTTTATCAATGGTATCCAGCATTACCCTTATCACCCGGCAAATATGACTTCAGTTCTCAATTGATCGTCGACTTCGAAAGCCGTAGTGTTATGTGATTATAAAAGTTTTAACAAAAATTATGAATAAATAAATAAATAATTTATATATTAATTAACAATAGTGTTTCTTACAAAGAACACAACATTAATAGTAACGAATTTTTGTAAAAGTCACTAATAACAATATTAATATTTATAGTGTCAATATTTATAAAATAAGTGAATGTAGTCGAATGATAAAATAAAATATTTTTTCGTAAGTAAATAAGTAAGAGTGTTTTTTTAAAAATTATAGTCAGTGAGTAAAAGGATTTTAAGTCAGGCTGTAGTTCAAAATTAAAAATTTTTTTGTATAAAATAATTATTTTTTCTCTAGTATAAAATTATAGTAAGAGTGTAAGTCATAGCAGTAATTTTGTATGTTAACATTGTTACTAGTCTCTTTTATATACATGACTTCTAATAATCTTCTTTTATATGTATCTATTTCTGTATTTAAAATTTTGAAATTTTCAAAATCAAAAGTATGATAGTTTTCTAAAGCGTGTTTGGATAATCCTGTACAAGCTTTCTTTTTAGTAATATCGTAATTGTGATGATAAAACCGTGTTTTAGCATACATACATTTATCATCACAATTACGATATTACTAAAAAGAAAGCTAGTACAGGATTATCCAAACACGCTTCAGAAAACAATCATACTTTTGATTTTGAAAATTTCAAAATTTTAAATACAGAAATAGATACTTATAAAAGAAGATTATTAGAAGCCATGTATATAAAAGAGACTAGTAACAATGTTAACATACAAAATGACTGCTATGACTTACATTCTTACTATAATTTTATACTAGAGAAAAAATTAAAAAATAATTATTTTATACAAATAAATTTTTAATTTTGAACTACATCCTGACTTAAAATCCTTTTACTCACTGACTATAATTTAAAAAAAAACACTCTTACTTATTTACTTACCAAAAAATCTTTTATTTTATCATTCGACTACATTCACTTATTTTATAAATATTGTCACTCTAAATATTAATATTGTCATTAGTCACTTTTGCAAAAATTCGTTACTATTAATGTTGTGTTCTTTGTAAGAAACACTGTTGTTAATTAATATATAAATTATTTATTTATTCATAATTTTTGTTAAAAATTTTATAATCACATAACACTACGACTTTCGAAGTCGACGATCAACTGAGAACTGAAGTCATATTTGCCGGGTGATAAGGATAATGCTGGATACCATTGATAAAGGTAATGCTAGATACAATAGATAAATCTTCATAACACACTACACCTAAAAGGATTAAAGTAATAAATCGACTTTAAGAAAATAATCCAATGACATCGTAAATATAATAAAAATATAAAACACTGAGAATATAATGTCAATATAATATTTAACAGAGGAATCAAGTTAATTCAATTATATAGCTGATCAGGTATACATTGTGTTACGTCGTCGAGGTATTAATTATCGAATTGGACAATTAATCCTCAAGGACGAATAATATTCCTTTTTAAAGATAACACGACGATTCGTGAATCTTTAGGAAAGGACACTCTCAACGATCAGAGGAAAAATGGATGGAAGAGAAGGGGTTTAGCTATCGATCAGGAACAAACAAACAAAAGAAATTTTAATTTTGGAATGTATTTTGTATAAAGTTACAATTGTCCGTTTCTATTTTAAAATCCCTGAATCTAACGAATTTAGATTTATTGGGGAATTTCGGATGGGAACAACGGACCCTATTAATGCCGGGACCTCGGAGGAGGATCTTCACTGAGGGAGGGATGATAGGAGAATCGGGAAGGTTGATTTCGAAGTAACTTGGGATAGTGGGATCATCGTCGTCGCGGTCTTGGGGGTTCAATTGGATGTCTGGAGTGGGAGGACGACACGGGTAGAGGACAAGGGGAGGATGTTGGATAGGGTGGTCGACAGGGTGAGTGGGAGGAGGAGGAGGAGGGACGAGGATTTGGATATCCTCGTCTATGACAATCGTCTGAGGGGGTGGAGGAAGGGGTAGGTGGGGAAGGGGAGAAACTAGAAGGGTAGTCTTGTTACTACCCTCCGTAAACGAACTTTTAACGTTTAAGGGGCGCGTGGTCGCACCGTTATCAAGATCTGGGGTTGTGTTGTCGTTGCCGTTGGAACCGCTGGGTCCGGGGGCCTCGTTCGAAGGCACCCCAGGAATGATCCCCTTGGCTCTCCTTCGTTTCTCCCTCTGGAGCCACCGCTTATTCCTCTGACGATCTAATTCTTTTTGAGTTTTTACTCTAGCCACTGTCGAATGAACAAAATTTGTTAAAACAAAATAAAAAAAAAAAAAAGATTTTTGATAGGATTTGGAGGAAATGAAATCAAAAACTCTCAGCAAGGAGAACACTATGATTCTTAGATTTGGAAGTATTTCTAGGGGCTCTCGATATGGGAATACCCCCTAAAAGATTTGGAATAATGAAATCGAGGACTCCCGACAAGGAGAGTACCTTGATTTTTTTGGAACTAGAAAGGATTTAGAATAAATGAAATTGAAGACTCCCAACAAGGAGAGTACCTCAATTTAGGAACTAGAAAGGATTTAGAATAAATGAAATCGAAGACTCCCAACAAGGAGAGTACCTCAATTTAGGAACTAGAAAGGATTTAGAATAAATGAAATCGAAGACTCCCAACAAGGAGAGTACCTCAATTTTAGGAACTAGAAAGGATTTAGAATAAATGAAATCGAAGACTCCCAACAAGGAGAGTACCTCAATTTAGGAATTAGAAAGGATTTAGAATAAATGAAATCGAAGACTCCCAACAAGGAGAGTACCTCAATTTAGGAATTAGAAAGGATTTAGAATAAATGAAATTGAAGACTCCCAACAAGGAGAGTACCTCAATTTAGGAACTAGAAAGGATTTAGAATAAATGAAATTGAACACTCCCAACAAGGAGAGTACCTCAATTTAGGAATTAGAAAGGATTTAGAATAAATGAAATCGAAGACTCCCAACAAGGAGAGTACCTCAATTTAGGAACTAGAAAGGATTTAGAATAAATGAAATCGAAGACTCCCAACAAGGAGAGTACCTCAATTTTGGAACTAGAAAGGATTTAGGATAAATGAAATTGAAGACTCCCAACAAGGAGAGTACCTCAATTTTAGGAACTAGAAAGGATTTAGAATAAATGAAATCGAAGACTCCCAACAAGGAGAGTACCTCAATTTAGGAACTAGAAAGGATTTAGAATAAATGAAATCGAAGACTCCCAACAAGGAGAGTACCTCAATTTAGGAATTAGAAAGGATTTAGAATAAATGAAATTGAAGACTCCCAACAAGGAGAGTACCTCGATTTAGGATTTAGAATGGATTCAGCAATTGAAATTAAATGGAGGAAATATGCAGAAAGGAAACAACAAAAGAAATAGAATAAAAAGACAGAAAGATTCTCACTTTTTAAAATGTTTGAAAATCTCAAACTTATGATGAACGTAGGTCAAAATGGGTCCTCCAACTTTCCAGAGTTCGGGGTGGAAAACAATTGATAGTTGAGGCCTAGACACGGTTCCTTCTGGAGAATCCCTCTTGCTGGTGGAAGGTAGAAATTCCTGACTGCACGATGAAAAACTTGGAAAATATAGATAGAGTCTTGCTTTCTGTTTAAACTTTAAAAATGATTGACGAACCAAACTGCACCGTATAGATCAATAGTTGTGTGTCACGAACTAGGTTTGAAAATAGAATCTGCTTCTAGGGGCCTTGCAGCCCTTTTTAAACGTTTTGGTCGCAGTTTCAAAGATTTTCTTATTGGTTAATTTTCGTAGAGTAGAGGGTTTCCTTAATTTTCTATTGGTTACAAAATTCTTGTGGGGTTTTACAAAGTTTGTTTGGTGGGAGTTTTGAGTCCCTTTGGAAGGGATTTTTAATTTGTATGTTTTCCGAGAAAAGCCGTAAAATTTTGTATAACGTCTGGACATTTTCAAGTAAGCGCAAAAAAAAAGGTTTCGAATTTAAGGTATGCCCTTGTATTTCTATAAGGGTTTATTTTCTTAAAGATAAGTGAAACTTTGGGTCCGATATCTTTATTAGTGAGTCTGAATTTTATGGCTTTTCAAGAGTCTCTCTCTAGTATGCATTTGCTCCACATGTGGACCATTCTTCCTTTGTATTAAAAGAGAAAATCTATTGGTTCTAACTGTGATGTCTGGATATTTTCCAGACATGACAATTGTTACGTCTAAAGTTGGGGTATCGAATGGTCGTTCGAGGGCAACTTAAGACTCACTTTCCATTTTAGAATCGATATCTAAAATACCGATTCAGGGATAGGAAATTGTTGGAATAAAACGACTGATTAGGATTTGGAGGTTCGTATATTTCCAATGTCTTCTCTTCTCCAATCCTCTTCCTCGTGTTTACAAATATGTTTTGAGTTCGTTATGACTAGATGGATGGAATAAGTTAATCGTTAGACTTTATTAACATATACATATAGCAGAAATTCCGACATAATCGTTTTTGGGTTCGTATATCTAATCTTAGGTATCAAATTGTAAAAAAAAAGACATCTAAATTTTACACCTAAATTATTAAATGCTCTATGAATTTTAACACTGGATCTGTACTGACCCCTATACTTATTATCTATGGTGTGTTGCGTATTTTTAAATCCCAATTACATATTCCTCTGCCCCCCCCCCCCCCCCTAAAACTCGAAGTGATCGAGGATACAGTAATCGTTTCTCGATCCCAGGTGGTCCCTAAAGTAAGCGGCAGAGTAATATGGGGTCAGTGACCCGTCCCTAAGCCGAAACCGGATGCGGTTGAGTCCTGAACACCGGAGGATGTCGAAGAGGGACCTTCTTAATAAGGTGCCCTTTTTAATCCGGACCTCGTAGTACAAGACGTCCAAATTTTCGTCCCCCTCAAACCTGATGTTCCCCGGGGTGGGAGGAGGTCCAGGAACGATCTTGTAATATTCGTCTTCGGGATACAAGTCCCGGTAGGAAGGGGGAGGGAGAGGATTGGAGGTGGAGGCCAATGGAATTGGTTCGTCGGGACTAGCCGGGGATTCAGAAATTGGACGGGGAAGGAGCTGGGGGAGGTTGGAGGTGGATGGGATCGGCTGGTCAGGGATTGGGAGAGGGATGATCGGGATTTGGACCAGGATCGGACTGGGACGACGGGGACTGGAGAGGAGGTGGGACTCACAGGTGTAGGTGCCGAGGGACGGGGGTTGGGGATTCGAGTACGGATGGGAGAAGGGACCCTCCCTATCACCTCGACCTCCAGGACCGACTCGTCATCCGACTCGGCAAAAGGGGACCCCACTCGGAGCTGGGGTGGCGGATTCGCTGGAGCGCGGGGGGTGGAGATGCCCGACGACGACGGCGAATTGGGGCCGTGAATCCGGAACTCGGGACCCCCTTGGTTGATTCTCGCCAACCAGGCTGCTTCCCTCTTGGCGGAGTAACGGAGTTTGGCGGGGCGTTTCCTCTTCGAAGGCACTAAAGTGAGACAAGTCCTAAATGTATTCGGGTAGACTAACACTACCTAGAGAAAGAACCCCAAGAGAAAGGATTGAGAATACCAGAACGAGAGAGAAGATCCCCAACGAAATTTAAGAGAGTGTTAGAAGAAAGAGTTGCTGGCGTCGAATCGTTGTAGGAGATGTCCGATCAGGGTGAAGGGACAAACATTACGCCACCAAATACGCTTATCTATTCACGGGAAGGGGATAGTGGGGAGATAATTAGAAATAGAAATAAAAGGGACGAACTGGATACACCTATCCGCCCACTTTTAAGGAAATATAAATATATTTGGTAAGAGTAAGGGAACGAACCGGATACACCTATCCGTTCACCTTTGAAAAATAGAATTAGGAATAGAAGTAGGATTGGAAATAGAAATAAAAGGGACGAACTGGATACACCTATCCGTCCAATTTTAAGGGAATAGAAATAGAAGTAAAAGGGACGAACTGGATACACCTATCCGTCCACTTTTAAGGAAATAGAAATAGATTTAGTAAGAGTAAGGGAACGAACCGGACACACCTATCCGTTCACCTTTGGAAAATAGGATTAGGAATAGAAGTAAAAGGGATGAACTGGATACACCTATTCGTCCACTTTTATGGAAATAGAAATAGATTTAGTAAGAGTAAGGGAACGAACCGGATACACCTATCCGTCCACTTTTAAGGAAATATGTTGGAGATGGAATTGAAATACAGATAGAATTGAAACATAAATTCGAGATAGAAATGGAGCTGTAATGGAAACAAGATCGAGTTATAGTAGAGCTGGATGCAGAAAGTTTTCAGAATTTAAACAGAATTCGATGTGAAAAAGCAATAAAAAGATAGAAATAAAGTTTAAATTGGAAATAAAATTTGAAGTAGAATTTGGATATGAATCGCACAAAACAGAGGTCGATTAGATTTAGAGTTCGACTTAGAGTTTGAAATGGAAATAAGAATTGAAATTAGAAGTATGAATAGTAATAACATAAAAAAAAATGATGGAAGAGAGTTATTAATTTGATAATGGAAATCCTTCACTTACTTTTAACTTAAGCGAGCCTGGTGGTTGACACTGGAGTTGTAGTAGAGCCCCGGGACGTGGTTCGGCCAAGTCGGTGGTCAGGGTCCCAACTAGAAGATGCGGCTCAGGGTGGAGTTGGTAAAAAAAAATGAAATAGCACTACACTCCGATTTATGTTCAACAAATGTTTATTTTCTCAATTTAAATGTTTTTGCACACGTACACAATGGTGTTGTAAAAAAATTTGCAACGAGCACAAAAGAGCGTGTAGATGTAAAAGAAAAAAATTCGCTGTGCGTATGTGTTCAGGTTTGAAAAAGTTGACGATACTGGTGGAACCGAGAGATCGACTGATGCCGAACTTGTGCTCCCGCTAATACTTATAATAATTTAACTTGGACTTCTCCACAAAAATCGCCCATCGTTCCCCATTGGGCAAACTAATCTTTTGAGTTTTCTATTGGACCCAAGTTATAGGGTAGGGGTTTTACATTTAGCGATGGAAAGGGCTCTTTGGAATTTCTTTTGGTGGGGCATTTTGTAAACAGAGTTGATAATTTGCCAAGTGACAATCTCGATTTTATGAGTTTAGGAAGTTTATGATTTAGGAAGTCTCGGGTTTCCCGAGAGAGATTTCCCCGACTCATTGCACGTGGTGGTCACTTGGAACTCATTCATATTACAGAGGAGGAGAAAAAAAAAGAGAGATCTCTCCATTGTTCGCCTCCTTGGTTCCCTTTGTTATGGCTTCTCGAAATATTTCTCGAGAAGTCATACCGCCCTTATCTATTCGAGACAAATTCAATTCGAGAGTTACGTGTACGTAACAATATCAATACTTTACATTTAATTTTAAAAGTACTACGAACTTTTAGGTTATTCTTTGTCAACCAGAGCATGCCTTTCTCACATCGATCGTATATAATTTCAGTTTTCATCTCATAAAATGAAAATGAGGATCAATATAAAATTGTACAAAAACCATGTTATTAATATCATTTTGATATTATTTTTATACGGTACTTTATATTGTAAACGAGCCATCGAAGCCCATATATATTATTTCACTGAAGAAGATCTGCACGAAGGATCGAAACGTTTGAATTATAACCACATCGCAACAACTGGTTGGAAAACAACACTAAGGATAATAAAATATTATATATTCAACAACCAACAAACGACAAAGAAATTATTTATTTTATCTTGTTTAAAAAAATATTGTTTTCTGATTTTTCGAGGCTTAATTGATCTTTTACAGTGAATATATTAGTGAAAAATAACGTTTTTTCAAAATAAGAAATAGGAGTTGCAACCCCAATAGTCCGAAAAACATCCGTTAACTAGTATTTTTCGTAAGACACATTTTCCATTTTGTCCCATCGTAAAATATCCATTAGGAGCCGAGATATATCTGGATAAAGTTATTTGGGGGTGGAAATTTGTCACCCCATAATTCTTTTTGCTCGAAAATTTCATTGTACTCTCATAATTGACACAGAATAATATTCAACTGGCATGGACAGTATACTTCATGGGAGAAATATGCTTTTCATTGTTTTAAGTGGATATTCGTCTTAAAGGGTAGTGAAAGAACGTAGGGGTGGTTTTTCGCATAATCCTGAAAAATGTCGTCTTAATTATTTTATTTTATTTATCAAAATAGTTTTTTCTAATTTTTTAAGGCTAAAATTGATTTTTGACAGGGTATATATCAGTGAAAAATAACGTTTTTCCGAAATAAAAAATAGGGGTCCCAACCCCAATGGTAAGAAAAACATCCATTAACTAGTGTTTGTCGCAAGAAACATTTTCCATTTTGTCCCATCACAAAATATTCATTAGAAACCGAGATATATCAAAAAAACGTTTTTTGAGGTCAACTTTGACGGTGGTTTTCACCCCTTAAAAATGTTTTTTAGCAGATAAATAAATACGTGTCTATTATTTTTTCAGGCTCTACAACATATATAAGAATTATCAGAATCGGTATGCTCGGATTCGGGTGGTTTCCTTGTATGATAAAAATAGTTGAAAATATTTTTTGGTATGTATAAAAAGTACTAATCAACATATGTATTGATATGGTATATATGTCTATAAAAAGTTGCTACCTCCATAGGTGACATTTATAGAGATGAAAATGTAAACAAAAACTACCATGCGTACAGAATTAAACAAAATGAGCTACAAGTCAATAAAATAGCACACAAATCGTGAAACGCCATAAAAATAAAAAGGAAAGTACCACTAAAAGTAGCACCTCTGGCGCAACAAAAACCAAGCATGTTCATTATATGAAAATTGATATCTCGTTGCAAAAAAGGGGATAGATCGAAAAAAGCAAAAAGACCCAAAAATACAATTTTCTAAACATTGTGCGACTGCCCTTTTACCAAAAGAGAATCCAAAAATATCGGCACAGTCGCGGAAGAAATGCTTCATCCAGAGAAAGAAAATAAAATTTTTTGATACAAGAAAAGCAATTTTTATAATAAGTGAATAGGGAGTAACGGAAAGGAAAATTGGGCGCTAATCCGAATTTCGGACGCGAAATTGCTCTGAGGGGGCCCGGGCTAGCACAGGAAGAGCGATAAGACCCACTCAGAGGGAGTTCGTTGTTTGAGCGAAAAATAAAAGAAAGGCTCAAACGACGATCGACTTATCGAACTAATTTATTGAAACTTATCAAAAATAACAACAATAGAAATAGAACTATGTTCAGAAGGTCGGGAATACGCGATTCTGGTTGAGTCCAAATTAATAAATACTATTGCGCGATAGAGTTACGTGAGTTATACAGAGTAAATTTACGAATGACTTTAATTTTTGGATCAGCAACAAATCAAATAAGGAATATTATGAGACGCGATAACCGAGAACAGTCGGACTCACAAAGAAAAATATAGTTACTAGCAACTCTTTAATATTCACTTAGTCAATCATAAATGTGTGAACGATAGAATATCGGAACTCGAAAGTCAGGTAATGACCTTCAAGGTAGGCTCTTGGACACAGTCACGAAATTCGAGATCCGTAACGGACACTCGAGAACCGGATGAAAAATAAGAACGGGATTAATTTGGAAGTACGCAAGGATTAGAAAAGATAGGACTTGCCAATAAACTGCAGCACTAAGAACAAGACCGCACTCACTGCAAGCACGCCACTCGTCTTTTTCTCTCGTCTTCTCTTTTTCTCAGTAATCGAAATTTTTATGTTCCTGAACTTGGCGTCTAATTTTTTATAATTTTTTTTTCGCACTCGGCGATCACTCAAGAAGCTCTGCCTGTTTTCGATTATGGCGTCCTTCAGGTGCGATAGCGCCCTCCTGGCGTTGTCCGATTCGGGAATTATTATCTCTAGTAGCACTGGTAATTTGGTTCAGTGACCCAGTTTTATCGACCCATTATCCTACTGAAACATCTGAGATAACGATAGAGGGCCACACTGGGTCAAGAACCGCTAGTCCTGTCTTGGTTTAGCACGGGAGTTTTTATAGCGCTGTTTTTCTCTTGCGAGAAAAATTTGCCAAGAAGAGCTGTCATCGTACTTCGGCTGCGGAACCTCTCTTCTTTTTTCTTCTCATCGAGATGTAGGTTGAAGCCTTCTTTGTCTTCTTCTCCTTTCCGTTTTGTGCGGATCTTCGTGCGATTTTTTTGGCAAGGGGCCCAGAGGAAAGGAATAAGGGAGTAATACGACAGTTTCGATAGGATTTTCAAAATGTGATACTAATATTAAATACAATATAATATTACGACAATTTTAATTTCACTGTTCCTTGTGTTCTCGGGGAGATTCCTAAGCAATATAAATTCTCGCATCTCTACCCGGTATTAATTAGAAAATGCGTTGCTGAAATTAAAAAGTCTATGAACAGCAAAAATACAAAATTATAAACAAAAACAATTACTGCAGTAACGGGAGAAAATCTCCACGTTACAATATACAGACAAGTTTTTAAATAACCATTATAATATCAGTCAATGAAATCAGCACTGAATTGTCTTCGAATTGACTGAATTGTCTTTCGAATTGACTTCGAAAAACATTAAAACTACACTAAAAAGTATGAAATAATTTCTATTTAAACTCCATTATTACTCGCTAGCTTTTGATGAATTTGATTAAATTATTAAATACAGCATATTAAATACAAAGCAACCTTTTCGGAGGCGACGAAAACTTTTAAATTTTAAATCCCAGTTCATGTTATTTTGGGGCGAGAGGCAATATCGACTGCTATTAATGTATACATGTATATTGTCTACGTGGAAATCAGGGTCGAATAGACGCGAAAATGGTACTCTTTTTGCAAAAAAAGTAGGAAAAAATAGACCAAGGTCGAACATGTGTTCAACAAATAAAGAGGCCTTGATGTTCTACAAGATGCAAGGAATTTCAATCGGATTGATCCGTCGCTCTCGGAGTAGTAGAAAGGACACAGTTTTGCGGTCTTTTTGCAAAAAATCGGGTAAAAAATAAAAAATCACAAAATGTCTGGATAATGGGACCACAGGGGAGACACGCTCCACAAGATGCAAGAGGTTTCATCCCGATTGGTCCAGTCATCTCGACGTAATCGGTGAACAGACATACAAAAAAATTAATAAAATATACTGTGACGTTCCGGGATACTCTTATCCTCCCAAAACGTCCTTTATTTTCCTTTTCCGCCCTTGAAGGCCCTTGGCATTGCGCCAAGCCCTTTCAAGGGATATTCACAACAAATTTCAACACTTAACACTATTTAAATATCTATTTAAATATTAAAAATTGGATTTCCGCAAGTTGGAGATGCTACCATTTCCAACAGGTGGAATCCATCACTGTTTACTAAATTTCATCATAGAACTTAAAATCATAAATTCTAAGCTCGATGATGGATAATAGGCTTGATTGGCTGTCCTTAGCACAGCAGCGCCAAATTGTCTGAGAGCAATTACGAAATTACAATGCGTGATCCTTATCGATAAAGGATGATCGATAAAGTAGGTCAATTACCTTATCTTCGCGCCAGGAGTTTAAACTGAGGCGAAGATAAGACGCCAGCGCTGTCGCTTAACAGAAAAGCGAACCATTTTAAGCGCAAATTCCGTTAAACACCTAGTGAAAATTTCCGTTAAGGAATTTTCTCGTAGATGATATAAGAAGTTTAAAAATTGGAATTTCAAGAGCCAATGGGACCTCATCGTCCGACCGGGGCAACCAATAGCGGTGTGGATTTCCATAACTGGGAGACGCGCAGCTTGAAATCTCATAGAAAGATTCAAGTTTCTGCCAACGTCTTCCAGGAAGAGCCCCCCCGATGAAGAGCCATCGTGGAGGTAGGCACCAGCTTGGAATCCACGCGCTCCGGTCGGATATAAAAGGACCCCGGAAAGCTCTAAAATTCAGATCGATCCTTTCTGTGATCAAAAGCAGATCTAGAAAGAGTCGACTCTCCCGAAGAGACTTAAAGGGCCCCAGCATAGCGTCTGGCCCCCTTCAAAGACTCTAAAAGCCACAAACAAGCCCTTGGCATTGCGCCAGGCCCTTGTTGGCTTTCGGGAAGAATTCCTTCCCGAAAATCCTCTCCATCCGCTCAAGGCGACCTAGAGGCCCCTGGCATTGCGTCCAGGCTTCTCCTGGAAGCTTTACGATATTTCAAAACTTGAAATATCACCTTTTCCTAACAGTACCAAAGGGCATGGCGATATAGCTCCCTTTGGGTACCCAGGAATCCAAACTTCCTTTAAAAGGCTACCGGAAGGCCCCTGGCATTGCGACCAGGCCCCTTTCGAAGGCTTATAATATTCCGGGATAATCGAATATCCCAACCCGGAATATTCCCCTTCATCCAGAACCATACCATCCGGTAGAGGCTGCCTGGAGGCCCCTGGCATTGCGCCCAGGCCCCTCTCGGACAGCTCATCCATTCTGATCCTCTCCTGGACCAGAACATCCGCAGAGGCCCCTGGCATCGCGCCCAGGCCCCTCTCGAACTACTCCTCTATCCTGACCTCCTCTATCCTCTCCTGGATCAGGATCTCCATAGAGGCCCCTGGCATCGCGCCCAGGCCCCTCTGTGAGGATTAAATCGAGATCTGAGGAATATTAAAATATTCCTGCAGATTTCGAGAGAGACAAGGAGATATCCCATCCTGATTCCCGAAGCGTCACGTAGGGAACAAAAGGGAAAGATTTGAATACGCCCGTCCAGTACACGAATCCTTTTCGTACAGACGCATTTCGGCGTGTCCACCTTTATTTGAGATAAAGGGGAGGCGCTCGAAACGTCTCAATACATGTAGAATTGAGTAACCTCCTCCTTTTCCAAGTCGGTTAAATAAGCCTTAAGGGGCTATACCAGTGTGACGGCCGAACATTTACGTGTTTTTTTAGGAATTTTTTTAAAGAAAAGTATTCTATGAAAGGTTTCCAGACTTTGTAGATATATTTGCCTATAAATAGACTGTGTAAAATATTTTTTTCATCCAAAGTAATTAAAGGCGTCCAAGTTACGCGCTATCCCGTAAGACGAAAAAAATGCGTCAACTACTGACATCGTACAGGTCGCTAGGATGCCTGAAATAAAAAAAGACGCTCTCAAACTACTTTGCTTTAAAAAAAATCATCGCTATTTCGCTGCCAAAATTACAGTTTTCGTCCAATCAAAAATATCGGGGGTCATCGGACAATAAAACATATCCAGAATACTCAGTTAAAATTTCAAGTCAATCTGATAAGTGGTCTTTGAGTTACAATGTCAGCAAATTTGAAAAACATAGTTTCGTGAAAAACGCGTTTAAAGTTTTTAAGTTTTGATTTCTTCATGATAAAATATCATTTTACACAGTATATTCATAGGTAAATACATCCATAAAGTTTAAAAACATTCCATGAAATACTTTTCTTTAAAATAATTCCCTCAAAAACATGTAAAGTTTCGGCCGTCACACTGGTATAGCCCCTTAAATGATTTTCTGATCACCAAAACATTTCTTATACCCAATGTTACGTTTAAAATTGCGATATTGGACGTTAATCCAAGTGCAATTTAACACTTGGTTTCCATTTTTAAATTAGTCAAAAGAAAAATACCCTTCCCGTTAGGAAATAGCCCCTCTCGGGGAAGAACCTTCAAGGAGGTAGGACAAGCTCGGCTTCCGCAAGCCTTAGGAACTTCTATAAAGGCAAATGCTGAAGCTCCGGGAGATCAGATGCGTTCAGTTGTCGAAACACTGAAAAAGAGCAATCCTGATTTTTAAAAGAAGTCCTATGATAAAAGCCATCGGGACAACTCTTTCTAAAATCAATTTCCTATTTAAGACTGAAAAAAAAGCCACTAGCATAGCGTCTAGCCCTCTTTTAAAATCTTAGTGAATTTCCACACCGCACTTGAAAAAGGCCACTAACATAGCGTTCAGCCCCTTTTTTAAGCTGCAAACATCTTCGGAAGCCACCAGCATAGCGTCTGGGTCCTCCAAACAAGGCGCTACTCCCATCCTCCCTGTAAACAAATACGATAAAGAGCCACTGGCATTGCGACTAGTCCTCTTTATTGCATTTATATTCCTGAAAGCCACTAGCATTCCGACTAGTCCTTCTGGGAATAACAGGAAATCCACTTCCATACGCAGCTGATCAAAAGGAGCCACTGACATTGCGATCAGCCCTCTTTCATATCAGTTTTTAGTTTCAGAAGCCACTAGCATTGCGTCCAGTCCTTCTAAAACTGAATCAGCGTTAGGAAAAAACATCCAGTCTTGAAATCCTAGGGATTTGAATATTAATTAAAATATTAATTAGTATCTATTAACTAAGCATTGAATAAAGTTAAATCCTTGGATTCATAAAATTATTAGTGAAAATTATATTATTAAATGTACAATAAGAAATAAGTTAAGAAATAAATTATAATAATTTATGGAATTTATTCCTGATCATTTTGTTTTGACGTACACCCGTCTAGCACACGCATCATAAAAGGATCCGACTACTTCTCTTCAAAAAGAAGAAAATGGAGAAGCAGCCGAGTCATGTCAAAATATACAGGGTGTCCGAAAATTTGCCTCCTCCACTTCGCGGTTGATTCGGAACCCAAAAACAAACCAAAAAGTTCACACAAGCTGTGAGAATATTCTTTCTCAACCGGTCTAAATGGCCTGGATGTTCAGGGATAAGTTTTGGGCTTCCTGGATTCTTATATGAAAAAATTGGGCGCCAGATTCGGCTATCCGAATCAAAATCTCTACACTGTTCTAAGGATCCAGGAAGACTCAAATCTTACCGGCAAGGCTAACTCCTGTCGGGGAGGGGAACGAAACGTGGGGTCTGGTGAGAAAAACTAAAGAAACTTGAAACTAAATATATATATATATATATATATATATATATATATATATATATATATATATATATATATATATATATATATACATATATATATATATATATATAAAAGAAAATAAGAATTTAATGAATAAAAAGAAATAAATACAAAGTTGAATCTTTATCGGGCTTCGACAAATAATCATAATAATTCGCCCTTAATAATTTGGCTTCAAAATACCATTTTTCCAAATAGCAATCTTTACAACAATTCTCGCTATAAGCGATCTTCAAGACAAATAGAACATTTATACAAATCTTAATAAAGTTGAATAACAAAACAACAATTGGTGCAGTCGCCCGAATTAGTTACCGGACGCACCCTAACCTCGAAGGACGCTGCGTGCGGTTACGTTCATCCACCACGTGCAAGGAGACTTCCCTGCACTCGGTGGAAACCCCGAAGACCTCCGCGAATCCCAACAATTATGCAGAGTGCACTCACCGGAACCAAAGTATCTCGTAATCTCCACTGGGTCCTCTTTCTCTCTCTCGTTCGAGGAAAATCAGTATTAACTCTCGTTATCTGTCCTCGTTCGTTCTCTCCCAGTGACCCTCACAAACTTTCCGGGACGACTGACAAAATGTCTTCGGGGTTACGCACCTTTATCGTTCCTTAATTCTAATATCTTCCGGCAGGAGAGGATCTAGGTCGATAAGGTAGTCCCGTATCACCATAGAGCGGGTGATCGACCGCTTATCATTGATTACGAGTCCTGCCAGATGTCGCCAATTTGTCTAGGACGAGTTTCGGCTGGAGATCGTTGAAGTTAGGCCTGAAGGATGACGTCATCGCTTCTTCGTGTCGTCTGCTAGCGCCTTCTCCAGACGAATAAAGGCGTCCCCGTATCCGTCGAGGCGTTATCTGGATTTCTTGTCCTTCTGGGTCTTAAGGCCTCCTTCCTTCCTGTTGAGGGTGGTCCTTCTTCTCCTCCGTCTTTTACTCTCCCCATTTGCCGGAATATAATAAAAGAATATTGCCGTAAGGAACGATTCAGTTTCTTAGGGTAGTCACAGCGCCCTCGTGAGGTCTATGCGTCCGTAAAATACAATTAGAGCCCTAACTGGTGTCTCTGGGAGAGTTCTTATTTACTCTAATGTCTCGTCGATTTTACATAGCGAATGCATTAGAAAATGCATCGTCACAAAGCGTAGGTCCGGAAATGAGCCGTTTCCGAGTAATAGCCATTTTTATGTTCAAAAGTCGTAATTTAGAATCCGCTTTGCATCCCTCTTTCTTAATTATTTCTTATATTAAAATTTTTTATTTTTTAATTGTTTTATGCTATTTTTATTTTATTTTTATTTTTTATAATTTTTTAATTATAATTCTTTTAGTTTTTTAAATTTTTCAATATTTGTTAATACGATTACATTATTTTTAAAGTAAACAAGAACAGATATTTAAATTGAATTAAATAAGGTGTTCAAAATGACCACCTTCAGCACGAATGCAGGCCCTAATGCCTCTATCGAAAGAATTCCGAACTCTTTGAAAATTTGGATCCCTTCTTACTTCTTCAAATCCATGAATTATTGTTTGTCTTAAGACAGCAATATTATTGGGTGCATTTCTGTAAACAATTGATTTTACATGACCGCATAGATAAAAATCAAGTGGATTCATGTCTGGTGATCTTGGCGGCAGGCAACCGGACCTCCACGCCCTATCCATCGCTGACCATAATTTCGATTCAAATGATCTCTGGCAACGCGGCTAAAATGCGCAGGTGCACGACGTTTTCAAGAAGGTGGCCTAACTCTTCTCTAAGGAATCGTACATAATTCTGACCATTTAATCTCTCTTCAAAGAAATATGGCCCTATAAGTTCGTTACCAATACTACCCGCCCATACGGTGCAACTAAACTGTTGTTGATGCCTTCTTTGATCAATTGCTTTAGGATTTTCTGATGCCCATACGTTACGATTGTGATAGTTAAAAATTCCATTTCGATCAAAGCCTGCTTCATGAGTGAATAAAATATTTTTACAAAAATTTGGACTTTCATCTATTCTGTTCACAACCCATTGGCTAAATTGCAAACGAGGACCATATTCTGCTACAGAAAGTCTTTGAACTCGTTGCACGTGATATGGATACATTGCATTTCTTGATAAAACATTACATATTGTTGATTTTGGAACTCGGATTTCATCCGAAACTGTTCTAACACTAGTAGCAGGATTACTCTCAAATTGTTCAAGTACTTCTTCTTCCGTTACAACAGCCACTCTAGGTCTGCCCACACTTGCTCTTTTTTTTAATGTACCAAATTTTCTCAAGTTTCTGTCTACATTTCGAAAAGACCCTATTGCCGATACATCTCGATTTGGAAAAGACTGGACGTATAATCTTCTTGCCTCGGCAGCATTACCTTGAGCAAGACCATGCATAAGATGCATATCAGCTAATTCATTAAAACTTAAACGATCCATTGATGAATACGAAATGATCAGATACAATCTAAAAGTAAAATGTTGCTAAATAATACAGTCGATTCTTCGTATAAGATACTTTCGTAGGCTCCCCTTCACTAATCCACTACCCCCACTCCTAATGCCTCCACCCCTCTGAATGTTTGGAGTTGCGTTCTCCGTATAAGATACCACGATGTAAATGAATAATAATAATAAAAATAATAATAATAATAATAATAATAATAATAATAATAAATAATAAGATGTAACGTGGAGATTTTCTCCAGTTACTAGAATTATTATTGTTTTTGGAATTTACGGTATCTAACGTTTTTGAAGAATTCTTTGTTTTCAGCTAAAATTATTACATTGAAACGTGCAAACGGTCAGGAATCTCCCCGAAAACACAAGGAAGTATTGAAATTATTATTATTATTATATTTTGAATTATGTTTTTTAATTGTAAACCTAAATTGTAAAATATCCTATCGACATTCCCATACCTACTCCCTTTCCTCTACGTCCCCTTGCCAAGGGACTCATACGGAGACCCGCACAAAGAGGAGATATGAAGAAGACGAAGAGGATCTCGCCTACGACCTTACGGGCAACGAAGAAGGAAGGAAGACTCCTGTGCCCAAGTACTATCGTACTCTTGACAGCAATATCAGTGGAAAAGAGAGCACTGAGGCTAACTTTCGGGAGCAACAAGGACAACAATGCCTTCGCTAGATCGTCTAAGGCCATCTAGCGATTCACACGGATGACCGGTCGATAACGAAAAATGGGGAGATAATATTTTAATTATCCCCTGAGCATAATAATTCCGGAATCCGCTATAAATCAAGGATGGCGCTATCGAGGCACGTGAAGAGGACACTTCCAAAAATTAAAGAGATATTCTTGAGCGCTCGTCGAGTCCACATCGTGCAAATTCTTGGGTCCTGAGAAAACTTTGGAAATTCTTTCGTTGGAAAAATCGGAGATATTCCCTTTCGGGTAAAAGGACGTTCCTACGGTGAGTGCAGCGTTCTCACGTATGAGATTTATTGGCAAGTTTCCCCAGGTAATATCCTGATAATTTCTGTATTTATTGAAAATCTTGGAAGTCCGTTACGGACTCCAAAAATCATCTCTCCTATTCAAAACTCCCGTCTACCTTAGTTCCTTTTGAGCTACCTTTCCTTCCGCTAAAAACATAATTGTTTTGACTATCAATTATTGAATTGTTCTTTTTTTTTTATTTGTAATTCTGAGTGTTTTCGGTTCCATCGATTAGAATTAAGATTTTGAGAAAAATACGTTTGTTCGATTACGATAATTGATTCGTGACTTGTGAAATCTAGTGTATTCGGTCATCACGGTTTTGTAATTAACTGAAACTTTACTATTGTTCTCACATCTCTATTTTTTTTGTATTTCTTTCATATGATATTCGTCGTATTACAGAATTCGGTTCATTGTGTTAGAAATTAACTCCCGCGAATTTTTGTTGAATAAAATATGAGAACATAGTACGAAGTCGTTTGGACCTCTCTTATTTCATTTTTGTCCAAACAACGGATTCCCTCTGAGGGGTCTCATTGTCCTTCCTGAGTTAGTTTGGGCCCCCTCAGAAGAATTCCGTGTCCGGAAACGGAATAGCGTCCAACATTTCTTTTATTGAATTAGATTCTTTCGTTTTGTTTTCTTTTTTTAGTAACTTCCTCATACTTCTGAGTGTGGAAGTTTATTGCCGGGACTGCCGATAAAATTCAGTTTCTTTTTTTTTGTAAATTTTCCGTGGCTACAACCAACGGTAGTCCCGCTACAAAGAAATAATAATAATAAATAATAATAATAATAATCGCGGCAGCGGCAGTGGCAGCGGTAGCAGTAGTAGTAGTAGTATGATTATAAAAATTTAAAAAAATATTAGCAATAATGATGATGATGATGGTGATGGTGATGGTGATGACGATGACGATAATGATAAAAAAATAAATAAAATAATATTAACCTGTTAACCGTGGCGACCTATAAGAAACACGTATATGTATTGTGACGTGGTATTTGGGAGGGTCGGGTGACCTCCACCACGTGCACGTCTGATCTTCTGTTGGGCGCCAGCCAGGGTCGACCTGGCCGTGCTGGGTGCTGAAAAACTACGAAAAATAACTTTTGGAGACCGGAAAAAATGAATAAAAACTCCCGGAATCTGGTATATCACAAAACCGGACCTTTATTCCCGGCCGAATATCCCCAAAAGAAATAACAACAAAAGAAATCGAAAATATTAATACTAACAATAATCCTAAATCTTAATACGAATTCGGATCCGGAAGAAATTCCGGCGAGCGAATTTCACCCGGCCTCACACAAAATGACGGCCGGCATGCTGCCGGCTCTTTGCCTCTCTCCCGTAATCACGCCCTCTCTCTCACTCACACCAAGCCGGGAGGAACTCCCGGTGTCGCCAGGAAGTCCCCCGGGGCAACCGCTTTCCGGCCCGGACGCCCGGGACCGGAACAAATACAAAATAGAAAAAGGAAACGAAAGGGGGCAGGAAACGCGCCCTGTCTCCCCCGGAACTCTGCCGGCCGCACGCCGGGCACAAAGTAAAACAAAAGAATCTAATATAATACAAAAAAAAGACAGCGAGAAGCCTGAAGCCTCGCTCACGAACTTTTCTAACCTTCCGGAATCCTTCCACTCGTCCTCTCCCGAATCTTCTCTCAAAAAATCTTCCAAAAATGGCGTAACGTCCTGCTGATGCGGCGGCGAACGCGAGAATGACTCGCTCTGCGGTTCTCCTCGGAGAGGGGGAAGATCTATCGTGGATCGCAGCGCTGGAGCCTCGCCGGTCCGTCCGGTGCTGCCCTCCGAACTAATCGTAGTTCCCTAGCCGGCGCGGGATGGTTTAAATTCGGTTTCTTCCGGCTGACGTATTCCCGGGCGTCGTCTCATCCAGAAAGCCCGGGTCCGGTGTTACTCCTTCCTCCGGTGGGAGCAGGGATCGGGCCGGTGGTTTTCCCCCGTCCTTAAGGGTGCTAGGAGGGTATCTCCCTCGGAGTGACAGTCGGAACTTCGAATGGCTCCCGGTTGCCGCGCCGCAATATGGCCGCTCGTATTCCCGGCTTCAATTCCCCCATTGTTCCGCGGTCGATTCCCGATCGATACTTCGGTGGACTCATGGAAAAAAGAACGAGCGGCAGAAGTGACAGGCTAGAGGTTATGTGCGGTTGCCCAGGGGGTACGGAGGTGCCTTACCGGTCACCCGGGATTCGGATTCCCCGATTACCGCGTTCGATGCTTTTACCGGTAGGACGCTGCGTTATTTATTCTTTACTTGTGGATGGGGTTCGTAAAACCCCCATCACAGTATTTATGACGGATATACTCGTCATACCCGGTTAACAGGTTAATAATAGTAATTAAAATAACAACAATGAAAAGAAGAAAAAATAAATAATAATAATAACCAGATCGATCGGAATTATTACGTACCGACTCTATATAAGTGGGTGCGTATATGCTCAACCTCTACTATCTCTACAACCTCTACTCTGATGTCGCGTAAGCGATACTCTTCCGTATGAGATATCTTGGAGTATAGTAGGACTGACCATGCACGTATTACTTGAGCGGCTAAGGAATACGGGTGGCGGAATACTTGCACCTTAAACTACTAAAGTACACTTTGCTGAAAGTGATTAGAACATTGAGAGAATGATTCGTAAGATAAGGGTTTAATTTTGATTAAATATCTTATTAGTATTTATTATTCTTGAAACTTACAACTGTGAATAATAAAGATAAATCGTAATTCCGATGAGTTGACTCTTATGACTTATATTCTGTTTCATAAGGCGTACAAAGAATATAAGTCCCTTTTCTTGCTTTATGATCGACTTTTGGAATTTAATAGAAAAGAATGAAATTTGAGTGAGAGAGTAGGTCTTTCTCAGGAGCTTCGGCTTGACTAAGCGGTCAGCGGCCTAATAGGTTCTTCCTTCCGTGGGTCCAACAGGAAGACTGACAATGGATAATGCTCAGTACACGTGACGTTCTTATGTGAGCCAAGTGTACCTACTGTGACGTCCGTTCGTGACCGTGTCTGGGCTCACGGACTAATCGCGGTCTGTGGTCTTACACGCCCGTAGTTTGGGTCGGAGGCAAACAACCCCGGGGCGTTCGTTCAGCTCGCAACCAGAACTACCCGAGTACCAAGTGCTACCACCGTCTACCTCCCACTCCAAATCTCTGCCACCGAACGGGGTCCCAAAAGGTGGCGTTATGATCAACTACCTTACACTATCACTATTTAAACCACTTATCATCCCTAACTCAGCTCAGTCTCAGGGGTTCTCTCGCGGGTTCTAGGGTAGTCTCAGAAATAAATAGTGACGCGTTTTGTAAGACTGTGATATCCACATATATTATACACAACTAGAAATACGCGCAATACAAATACTGAGTGCAACTATAAGAATCCTCAACGTACTCGCGACGCTAAGCACACATTACATATCCATCATCGCGTGAATAATCAAACATACCTTCACGCCTCGTCTACCTATAGACATACGAATTCTAAACTGATATAAATAGCTGGGACATATCCTATTACATGTGACGCAACTCGGCATTTAAAGTTCCGCGAATTGATACAATAATACGCAACGTTGATGTTCGGGTACTTATCGCTAGCGCTGATGCTTCGTCGATTCCCTGTATCCTCGCTGGTTCGCCGTCACTGGCCGGCCAGTTGGGTATGTCGCTTTAGTTTAACGCGTCGGTTCCGCTCGGAAAGCTCTACCACACGGCCCCCATGGGCGAGGGATTGAGATACGCTCAATCAGCGCGTTCACCCCAAATGGGCGTGAACTACCGGTACGTTGCCCGCTGCAAGGCGTGACAACCTCACCGGTCGGAGCGGGACCTTTCTAAATCCCTACTGGCTCTGCAGTGTCAGTGCCCGAGTTGAGACCGCAACTCACACGTCGGTGACGGCTCAGCCACCTAGCACGCGATGTGTGTTGTTAACCACTGCCACCACGATGCTCCCATCAGGGCCATTCCCAATGGTCGGGGCAGGTGAGGCAACACCCCCCTGCGGGCCCCCGACCACCGTGGTAACCTTAAACCCAGCTAACGTTTTCGTAGCCACAGGCTACTACTAATTGAGGTCCTTGCAAACCTCGGGATTGGTCGACCAGCTCGGAAAACCGTGGAGACGCTACTCTCCAAAGGCAACTTAACCGGAATCCGCCGTAGCTTTTTACCGGTGTTAACCCCCTGCGGGCGGTGCCGAAAATGGCACTCTGACACTTCCAATCTCTCACGCATTCTCTTCTTTCTACGCATAAACACACTCTCAGCAAATTCACTCAGCGCCCTAAAGCATTCCTCACTCGCAACTGCACCGCTCACATCCACTCCCCCATTCTCGCTCACAACTACTCCCATTCGCTCCAAATCACGCAAATCGTCATAGACACTACATTAAACCAAAACATGCTTCCCATCCTCCAGCTCCGCTCCACATATGCACACCCATCAGTACTTGCATGGCATCCGTGGAGATCGTCCGAAACACTCTCAAACACGCTCTCATTACCACACGCTGGCATCGGTTAATGAGCTCCCTCGCGTAACCGAAGCTCATACATTCATACCACGCACTCGCACCATACATAGCACACGCCAGGAATAATCCACTATACAACACATTCACAGCTTTTCTTCGCAGCCCCCATTCTCTCTTCAAAATACGTCTAAACACACATACACTTTTCAACATTCTCTCTCTGATGCACACCTTGAAGGACATTCTCTCTTCTATAACTATCCCTAAATAACTCACACTCCTTACATACTGAATGCTTTTCCCATTCATTCTCACACACGGGGCTCTCGCCAGCCTTCCTTTCAACAACATATATACAGTTTTCCTTTCGGAAACTTCCGCTCCCCATTCAGCAACCACACGCATATATTCCGCACTCACTCTTTCCAATTCATTCCGTGCGTTCCCCTCTACGAGGAGAAGCACATCATCCGCATAAGCCACTACCTTGCACTTCATTCGTACCAGATTCAACAACAAGACATTCATCATGAGGTTCCATATGTAGGGGCTGCAGATCGAGCCCTGCCGGCATCCCCTACATACTTCCCTCCATACAACCTCACTCTCTCCCACCAGGCAGACCTTTCGCTCACAGAAATAACTCTCCCACAGTCCAATCTTTCTGATCCCAAGTACTCTAAGCTTCTCAATCACACACCCCCAGTTCAGATTATCAAACGCTCCTTTAAAGTCAACAAACACTCCCAACACATATTTCTTTTCAGACCCATTTACACACTCTTTCATACACCTCAAGGCATTCTCAGTCGACCGTCCTTCCGTGAAACCAAACTGCCTATTGGACATAATGCCTGTTACCCTAGGCAGCAGCCTCTCCACCATCAGTCTCTCCAGTACTTTTCCCAAGATCGGGAGTAGACTGATCGGTCTGTAAGACCGAGGATCCTTTCGGTCTTTCTCAGGGGATTTCAGCAAAACTACAAGACTACTCTTTTTCCATTCACTCGGGAACACATTCATACTGAAACACTTATCGAACATACACTTCACATACAGTGGTACCACATTCATCAAGACTCTCGCCATCCTTCCAGAAATACCATCCAACCCAGGCGCTTTGTTCACATTCATTCTTTTCACCGCATTCACAAGCTCATTCCATTCAAACTCGTAGTCTTCACTACCGCATTCACGCACCACCGGGTTCATAATATCGTTCACATCCTGCACCGGGAAGAATTCACTCAGCAACGCATTCGCACATTCACTCCAAGTATCAAGCACATTGTCTCCGACCCTGATGCCTGTCAAAACATCCTTTCTTCTCTTCCTTGCACACACCTTGTACACTTCACCCCAAGGATTTTCATTCCCTTTCACTCTGACAAACTCTCTCCAGTCATTCTCTTTCACAATCACACCTTTATACTCTTTCATCTTATCCTTGTACTCTGTCCAACATTCATTTGCATTCTCTCAATTTCGCCTTCTCGCTTTCTGATACCTCTTTCGCGCTTTCCTTACATCCTTCCTCATTCGAGCTATTTCATCATTCCACCAATTCACTCCTTTCCTTGGGACCCTCACTGCACGCACCAGTTTTTCCTCATTCACATCATGCACCCATTCAGTCATTACACGAACCATTCCTTCAGGGTCGAGACTCTGATACTGAACAATACCCATTCTCTCTGCCCTTTCAAAAACACTCTCTCCGTACGCAGTCCAATCAACATCTTTCACGCTCCATCTTTTCTTCACTTCATGCACATTCACTCTCCCGGTGTCATCACGTCCATACCTCAGCCTGATTAAAATCAAGTTGTGGTCACTCACACTCCAATCGCTCTTGAGCTCCCATTCATACCAAAAATCATTTGTCTCGCTATTACACATTGTGACATCTATATTACTTTCACCCTGGTGACCACTGAATGTACAACATTCTCTCGGTTCATTCAAAACGACCATACTGTTCCCTAAGATCCACTCCGTACACGGATCCATGCCTCAAGGATACGGCCCCTTCTTACATTCGGTCTTTCTTCAGACATAACCTTGCTGTGCCAGAGTTCTGACACAGCATTCGCATCCAATCCCACAAGCATTCTTTTCCCATTCACGCGGGCCAATACCTTATCCAACTACTCGGTATACACATTCATATCCACACCGGTATCACAATATATGGACACTACATACAGTTCGCCGAAATCCCCTCTAAGCCACACACAGACACCAGACTCTTCTTCCCACTCACTCACAGCAACTATATCCACATTCACGTCATTCACAACGATTGCAGCCTTCATAGGGCTTCTGAAGAAGCTCTATGCTTATCTCATTCTCACACATCACTTGTCCCAACTCATTCATAACACCATACGCTCTCTGACAGTTTAACTGCATTGCATTGAAAATGCACTCGTTCTAAGACCCTCAGGTACTCCGGACATTCACTCGACATAACCGAATGATCGGCAGTGGCCTTCGTCGCACTACAATTCATACATACCATTCTGTTCTTACATACGCTGGCGATATGCCCACTCTCACCATAGTTTCTGCACATTCTCTCTTTCTTAGGACACTCTCTCATGAGGTGTCCATAGGCGTTACAGCCATGGCACCTCAAGACTAATTCAATGTCGTTCACACGAAAAGCATTCCAATTGATATACCCTCTTCGTTCTTTCATAACCGCATCACGTATACTCTTACTAACTTCGATAATCATGTTACCCACATTCGCATCCTTTTTATTATTCCTGGACACCACACGCACACGTTCCAAGTACTCCTTCTTCTCCATGAGCCCATTCACATTTCGTTCATACAACTCATTCATCACCGAGTTGTTCGTCATCTCATTCGGTACATCATATATTATGAGCTTCGGTCAAATCTTCCTGGGGAGCTCAACCTTAAGACCCGCTTCCTTAAATTTCTCACACTCTCTTAGCATTCTCACCTCATCCGCATTCATCGTCTTAATCACCACACCACCACTTCTTACTTTCCGCAGGGCTTACACTCGCACATTCAAACTGTCACTCACTTCACTCAATACTTTATTTTTAACAATTTCGCTTGCCATTCGCTTATTCTCTTTCTCACCGCGCACAACCACAGCATAACTCTTTTTCACCTCAGGCTTTCGCAGTCATTCTTGTCGGGCCGGACGACGGGCCCGCAGTCGCACACACACCAGAAACCCTCGCAACATTCATTACATTCGCATTTATACACTCACTCATGCATTCCAAACTCTTAACTTGCTCATTCACACACATTAGATGCGGAATGTTCTATGAGCTTCAATATTAGCGGTCTAATCCCTGGAAAAATGCAGTTGCATCCATGTAATTGCGGTCACCTTCCTAATTTCGCCTTAGCTATCGTTCAAACCTACTGTCATCTTCGTGGCGAAATTAGGAAGGTGGAAACTGCATTTCCCGCGATTTTTCCATAATCGCCCCCACCTGTTGATCATAATTTCGGTGTCGGCGTTCCGCTCCGCCTGACTCTCCCTCGATTCCCCCTCGGCTTCGTCTATACATTAGACGCGGCTATTGTAAATAGCCGAGTTTTTGTAGGATTAATATTTGAGGAATATTTGAGAATATAATAATACTATATTAATATTCTCGAATTTCCGAATTTGATGATTTTATCGTGACGAGGGAACGTTCTAGAATTTTACCTCGTCACACTACTGTATGGGTGCGCTACGTCTATAAGCTATCGGCAGAGGATAGTCGTGCAAAGACGAACGGTTAGTGGACGTGCCCCTTACACCGAGCTTGCCTGAGACCAGACTCTCTGAAAAGTGATTATTTTGCCTGATATTTATACAATCAAATTGAGTAGGGGTCGAAAAGTTAATAATTAATTTCTGGGGGGCACATGTACATGAAGTGTACATGTGTGTTCTTATATTCTTTGTAGATAAGCAGCTGACTGTGCTGGAAGTGAAGGACAGGGGTGTATATGACACATGTGCTGCGTTTGTAGAAGATGTGCTCTTGACTGTTTTATGCTCGCTTCGAGATTGCTTATAACTTAATGATAGATCTTATGATAAGTTATAACGAAAGGAAGTATTTTAATAGAGAGCCATTTGGTTCGTAACAGACCCTTCCCCACTTCCATTTGAAAGAATTTTTCATGAAAGGTAGAAAGAAATATGTAAAAGAAAAATGTACCTCGGTCCGCCACACTGCCAAGAGATATGTAATTCTATCCAAGATAAGAAGAAGGTTTAAGATTCTGTTAAAGTCGCGTCCTATATAGTGTTAGCCCAGACACGAACCCCGATTTACCGACAATTACAGTCTGACTTCTTACGTCTTCAATAAGAATCGCAATTGCTTGCGCTTCTCCCAAATGAAAATTAATAGCGTAAAGAATGTGCGTATGGTAGATTTTTTCCATAAATCGAACAAAAAGTTTCAAAAATTTAATCTTCTTTATCGCCAAGCGTAAGCGACGCCATGTTGAATCGTCACCTGCGATATTCCCCGCATTGGAAAATAATATTCACAACATATATTGAAAATAACGAATAATACGCACATTCCTTAGCTGTGATGAAAGAAGACAGCGAAAACAACACCCTAATTATCTGTTTCCGGTTGGAAACAAGCTGACAGGAAGTCAGACTGTAATTCCTGGTGAGTGGTAACTTGCTTTCATTGAAAAGATTATCGACCAATAAAATTTTAGTACAACGAAGTTAACACAGATGTCGCTGTTTTCATGTTCCATGTACGTAACAAATTCGGTCAATTTGTAGCGTTTTGAAAAAAGTTCCCATCTTTCAATTCTGAATGACAACAAAGCATAGCTAATTTATGTTACATTATTCCATTTCTTTCTCCAAGAGTCGTACGGCGTGATACGTGAATTTAGCCTAGACACGAACCGCAATTTACCCGCAATTACAGTCTGACTTCCTACGTTTTCAATACGTAACGTAGAAGCTTGTGCTTCTCGCAAATGAATATCAACAGCGTAAACAACATGTGTATTGTCGATTTTTTCCTTAAATCGACAAAAATTTTCAAAAATAGAATTCATTTATCGCCAAGCGTGGAGCGACGCCATGTTGCGAAGAACATCGCTGGTGACGATTCAACATGGCGTCCCTCCACGTTTGGCGATAAAGGAATATCATTTGTGAAATTTTTTGTCGATTTATGAAAAAAATCGACAATACACATCAGTTGTTTTCGCTGTTGATTTTCATTTACGAGAAGCGCAAGCAACTGCGGTTCTTATTGGAGACGTAGGAAGTTAGACAGTAATTGCCGGTAAATTGGGGTTCGTGTCTGGGCTAAATTCAGGTTTCAAGAGTCGTACGACGCGATACCGCCGAGTCACAAATCTCTGGTATTACATCGTACGACTCTTGGAGAAATAAATGAAATAATTTCATAGAAATTGGCGATGCACTCTTACAAAATGATAACGCGTGATTCAAATATGCATTCTCGTGAAAAAAATGCACCAACAATTTTTTTAAATATCTTGTTTAAACAAAAATTGTTGAAATTTAAAAACTGTAATTTTTCAACAATTCTTCAACTAATTGTTTGAAAAATAATTGTTTAAACAACACTATTGCATGTTTAGTAAACCGGCGTGAACGGTTGGCTAAGAAAGTCACGCGTACGTGACAGCGGCCAGCAATAATTGACTCCAAGAGAATCAAGAAAAGACTGCACTGCACGGGAAGAAGTCTTTTTCCTTTCGGTCTATAGCTATAGGAACGAGGGTGGGAGATGCTGTAAACATTAACGCGTGCAATTTAATGCGTCAAAGAGCTTCAAACAGTTCTGTATCAATTGTATCGGATTACATAGGAGCATGATTCATTCAGTCAATAGTATGCTTTACCGACTTATCTTAAGTTTTGTCAACAGACGTTCCTTCCAGTTATTCGATATTACAAGTTCTTCATTTATCGTCTTCAGTTTATAGTCACTCTTTTTGTTGGATTTACAATCAACCGTAAAAAAATTCCACGTATTGAATGTATCCATTCGAATACCGTGTCAATCAAAATTATCGACCAAAAACGAAAGAAAATATCAGTTCGGCAATTTTTTTAAACAATAATTGTATAAATTAAAAAATATTAACTTTTTGTACATTTTTCCTGTAAAATCCATGTCCGACGTCAACACGGCCAAGAACCTATATTGTCCGCAATTTGTTTCAAATGTAATTGTTTAATCAAAATTAGAAAACATTTATTTTTTGTTCTTTTTCCCCGTAAAATGTATGTCCGATGCCAACACGACGAAGAATCTATTTTTTCTACAGCTTGTTTAAAAAATAATTGTTTAAACAAATTACACAATTTTTTTCTTTTTGTTTGTTATCATAATTTGAGGATCAGAGATTGCAATATGCATTCTCGTATTAATTGTAACAAAACACCGCAAATTTATGTTAAATTATTCGATTTGTTTCTCCAAAGATCGTACGACGGGATACCACAGACTCGCGACTCGGCGATATCACGTCGTACGACTCTTGGAGAAAGAAATTGAATAATTTGAGAGAAGCAGGCAATGCACACTTGCACTATGATAATACGAGATTGAAATATGCATTTTCGTGACAAAATGCACAAAAATTGTTTGTAATAATTTGTTTAAATAAAAATTGTTTAAACAAATTAACCCTTCGAGGTTACACGTTCTACAATTAACATACAGGTCACAGGGGGTCAAAATGACCCCAGCCATGTTTAAATAATTGCCGCGTTGCTAATATTATTCCGAGCGACTCATAAAAATTCAGGATATAAGTTTGAGCCTTTTAGAATGAGAATATCATCGCAAAAAATTTTTATCAAATTTTCAAAATGGCGAAAAATAATCAGGAAGGAGGCAATCCGTAAAAAATACCATTTTTTACTAAAAAAAATCATAACTCTGGCAATCTTTAATATTTTTTCATAAAATTTTAGGGTGATACTCTTGAGATGTCATAGTATATGGAAAAAAATAGCTCCATAGTGGACGTTTGAAAAAAGGTATTTACTTTGACATCTGAAGAGGATTCACTTTGGAGTGAAATAATGTACTAGATACTAGAAAAATAAAAAATGAGCAATTTATTATAAAAATTCGTTTGAAAAATGTATAGAAAATGATATATTTATTCTTCACCACCATAGTCGACACAGATAAATAATAATAAAGGAAGTAAGAGGGTAACATCAAAACATTCCAAATCTCACTTCTGTTATTGTTTTTATTTCTACCACTACACACTACTAGGTCTGTAATGTATTGTCGTTGGACAACAAAGTAGTAGTAATGTAGTTATTATTACTACTTTGAAGAAAGAAATAATACATAAGAAATAAATCGGTGAAAATCAAAACCTTGACATTCTTATTTGTATTATTTTTTTCTATTATTACCACTAGCATTACCGCTATTATTATGATTATTGTTGATATTATTATTACTGTTATTACTATTATTACTTTGTTGATGATGATGATGGTGATTGTGATTATGATTATGATTATGATTATTATTATTACTTTCATTATTATTATTGTTATTATTATTGTTATTGTCATCATTATTATCATTATTATTATGGTTGTTGTTGTTGTGGTAATTATTACTTTCGATTCAATTCGATTTTTAATCCAATAGAGTGTTGGATGACGACATCCTACTCTCAATATTCTCTAAAACCATAAAACCTTAAAAGTTTAGATAAGATAGATTTTAAGCTTAAAAGCAACTCATGTGTAGAAATATTTACGACATGTAATAAACAGTCCCTTATACCCTTACGATCCTCCTCATTTTTTACCGTACACAAAATAGCTTCGGGATCTGTAACATAGGATAAGATATCCTATGGATATAAACCAGGCCCTTAGGATAAGATAACCTTAGACATAAACCAGAACCCTCAGAACTACCCTAGTTGGGCCTTCCCACGGTTTTCTAATAAATATACTTTCGGAAAGGACCCTTAACTCCCACTCCTAAAAATTAAGATTAGAATAAGTAACCCTCTAACATAGTTCTGTAAGTTCATTTCTTCAGTCTAAGAATTGCATTCAAACATTAAACACCAACTTTGTAAGCGATACAACGAGAACTCTGTTAACCAAATAAGAAATAACTTTGTATGAAGTAATTTAATAAACATTTTTGAGTTACCAAAGAATTTCATTTGGAGGAACACAACAAGAGTTTAAAGTAATAATTACACCAACAACAACCATAATAATAATGATAATAATGATAGTAATAATAATAATAGTAATAATAATATTAACAATAATCATAATAATAGCGGTAATGCTAGTGGTAATAATAGAAAAAAATAATACAAATAAGAATGTCAAGGTTTTGATTTTCACCGACTTATTTCTTATGTATTATTTCTTTCTTCAAAGTAGTAATAATAACTACATTACTACTACTTTGTTGTCCAACGACAATACATTACAGACCCAGTAGTGTGTAGTGGTAGAAATAAAAATAATAAGAGAAGTGAGATTTGGACTGTTTTGATGTTACCCTCTTACTTCTTTTATTATTATTTCTACTACTACTTTCTTGTTCGACGTCACACCGCAAGTAAGGTCGGATCTAACATTTTTTTACCGCCTGCCGAGCTTCTTCGGCGTTCTATGTCGAATCGTGAAATTATGATAGAAAACCAATATAAAAATATGTGTTTAATTTGTTTAAACAAATATTGTTTATACAGGTTGCGGAAAAAATGAGTTCTTGGCCGTGCTGAGGTCGGACAAGGATTTTACGGGAAAAAAGTATAAAAAATTAATAATTTTCAATTTGTTTAAACAATTACATTTTAAACAAATTGCGGAAACAATAGGTTTTCGGCCGTGCTGACGTGGGACATGGAATTTACGGGAAAAAAGTACAAAAAATTAATACTTTTCTGCATTTTGTTAAGAGAATGTATTTTTCAATCACCCGTTATAATTGTGCAAGACTGCATCGTCAATTTCCATGAAATAATTTCTTTTATTTCTCCAAGAGTTGTACCACGTGATACCGCGACTCGGCGGTATGACGTCAGCAAAATCAAGAACTCAATCTCTTTGCAATTTGTTAAAAAAATAATTGTCTACCCAAACTAAACAAATTTTTCCATCTTCACTTTCCATCATAAATTGACAATTCGAGATTGCAATATGCATTTTCGTTTGAATTATGGCGAAGCACAGCTAATTTATGTTAAATTATTTCATTTATTTCTGCAAGAGTCGTATTACATCCACACGTGCAGTTCAATGCGACAAAGAACTCTCAAGTGAATCAGATTATATAGGAGCATGATTCATGCAGTCAATAGTATACTTTGTCGGCTTATCTTAAGTTTTTCCAACATACATTCCTTCGGGTTATTCCATATTATAAGTTCTTTATTAACGGTCCTCAGTTTGTAGTCACTTTTTTTGTTGGATTTATAATCAACCGTGAAAAAATTCCACGTATTGAATGTATCCATTCGAATGCGGTGTCAATCAAAATAATCGACCGAAACCGAAGGGAAATATCAGTTCGGCAATTTGTTTAAACCGTAATTGTTTAAATTAAAAAATATTAATTTTTTATACATTTTCCAGTAAAATCCATGTCCGACGCAGCACGGCCAAGAACCTATTTTTTCCGAAATTTGGTTCAAAAGTAATTATTTAAACAAATTGAAAAATATTAATTTTTTGTACTTTTTTCCCGTAAGATATATGTCCGACCTCAGCATGGCCATGAACTCATTTTTTCTGCAACTTGTATAAAAAATATTTGTTTAAACAAATGAAACACATTCTATCATAATTTGACGACTCGACATAGAACGCCGAAGAGGCTCGGTAGGCGGTACAAAAATGTTAGACTTGACCTTACTTGCGGTGTGCCGTCGAACAATAAAGTAGTGTAATTATTACTACTACTTTAAAGAAAGAAATAGTACATAAGAAGTAAAACGACGAAAATCAAAACCTAGACATTCTTATTAAAATTATTTTTTTCTATTATTACCACTAGCACTGCCGCTATTATTATGATTACTGTTGATACTATTATTACTTTGTTGATGATGATGATTATGATTATGATTATTATTATTATTGTAATCATTATTATTATGGTTGTTGTTGTTGTTGTAATTATTACTTTCGATTCAATTCAATTAAAAATCGAATTGAATCGAGTTTAAAATAATAACAACAACAACCATAATAATAATAATAATAATAATAATAATAATAATAATAATAATAATAATAATAATAATAATAATAATCACAATCATCAAGAGACACGGTAGTGTCTCGAGACAAGTTCATGTATGAATTGGGCGACAGCGCTACCGTGTATCTTTTCTCGACCGAACTAGGTGCTGGCACATGAATAATAGTCGACACACGCTGTATATATACACAGCTTCAACCCTCATACATTCAAACGAAATAACTTCTCTGATTAGTATGAGTTTCGCTGTGTTTATACACAGCTTCAACCTTCATACATTCAAACGAAAAAACTTCTCTGATTAGTACGAGTTTCTCTGTATACATACACGGCTGGGATACCTCCATACACTCACCCGAATTTGCACTGCGTGTCATTCAGATATGAGTTGTTTTGTTTTCACGAATATCCAAAAAACGAAAAATTTACTTTACCGACGAACGTTATGTATTGTTTTATATTATCTCGAGATATAAAGCCGATAATAATAATAATATTTGCAAAAAGGAGACAAATCCCCCTAAAAAACACCTCTGGTGCAAAAAGTCGAGACAAGTTCATGTATGAAAAGGGATCTCTCTACAAAAGTTGTGAAATCCAACAACATTAGACAAGATCGTTTTTTCCATTATGTCAATACGAAGTAATTACAAAATGGGAATAATTTTTTCTGTTTACGTGTGTCACGTCCGCGACGGAAGTATCGAATACCCGATACTTCTCGGACATCCGAGTATCCTGTCACGTTGATCGTCAACGTGACGGATCTTTTAGGCGTCAGCACTCAGTGTTGCTAAGAGGCCCTTATTGCTGATACCAGCACTTTTGGGCGGGCCTTCTTATCACCCTGAGTCCCATCGTCGGGCCACTCTCGCTTCGACGCTCGCGACACGCGCTACGCTACCTTTGTTAGCTTGACCCACGTTACATGGTGGCAGCGGTGGTAGGAAAAGAATTATAAAAAAAAAAGTATATATACACATAAACACCGAACCAAAAAAAAAATAAAGTGAATTACAAATTGACAAAGACGATTACAAAAACGGTCAGTGAAGAGGTGAATTAAAAAAAAAAATGAGACAGTGACACGAAAAGAACAGTGAAAAAAAAAACAGACAGTGAAACGAAAAGAACAGTGTAAAAAAAGAGACAGTGAAATAACGAAACTACAACGACTATAAGAAGGAAGGACGAAAAATTTACAAAGACGAATTAAGGATAAATTAAGGAGAAATTAAGGACGAATTATTTGAGGCGTAGGGAAGTGGCGACTCCACCGCCCGGTGGAGCATGCTCTGCCGCAATCAGCCTCCCAATCTAAGGTGTCATGCGACCCGTGCCGAGAGATGAATGGCACTGGGGACACAGTGTCTCAAACGGAGCCCTGGGGAGGCCAGGCAACCGACCCTTGTATTTCTGCCTTGCACACGTGCAGGGGGCTCCACGTGTGTTGACCTTGTATTTCCCCCATACTCGTGGGAACAACATGGAGCCTAACAAAAACCCAGAAAACCCAAAAACAAAAACAATCTCAGAGGAAGAACAAACCCTGAGCACCATCACCGTAGGAGAAGGAGGTAACCAACCCTCCGATGCACCACTGAAGAGAACCGAGAGGAGTCTGAGCGCTGAGGTTACCTCGCAATTAACTCAGCTCTCTCTCGAGAAGGAGGTGGAGCAGCGGCAACGGCTCTCCGGAGCGCAGAAGCGCAAGCTTCGGGTTCAGGAGGCCATTGCCGCTGGTCTCCCGGTTCAACCGAGAAGGAGGAAGAAACCCCCAGGCAAGGAACAGCAGAGAGGCCAACTAACCTCCTCAAATCCTGCAGCTGGACCGTCCGGGCTCAAAACCCCGAGCGGAATGAAGGGTGCCAGAGGGGAAACTTCCGAAACCAGCACTCCTTCCTCGGCTAAGCAGCAGATGAAGAAGCCACGTGTGGTGGATGGATCGAACACCCAAACCACCACGCGTGGACAACAGAAAGGGGGACCTGACCAGTCATCCAGGCCCACTTTCAGTGAGGTATCGTCCGACCTGCGGCTGGCTGTTGTTCCTGCGGCTTACCCCGCGGAAAAACTAACCGGCGAACAGGCTGTGACGATACAAAATGCTGTCATGAATGAAATGTGCAGGGCCTTACCGGGGGCGTCGAGTGATGCGGAGATCCGTTTCTGCCACTCTTACGAACGAAGGGGGGTTCTGTACATTTTATGTGCTAATGAGGAGTCCAAGAACTGGCTCCTCGAAGCTTTAACCCGGATCACACCATGGGAGGGAGCGCAACTTCGGGCCGGCAAGGCCCAGGAGATTGTCAAAACAACCAAGGTGATGGTCTGGGTTCCCAGTCCTCTGCACCAAAGAGAGGACGCAACAGTCCTCCTGATGCTCCGGCTACAAAACCGGGAACTCAAGACAGAGGACTGGCATATTATCTCCAGTAGGGCGGAACACACGGGAAAAACCCTCATAATGGAGATCGATGAAGCCTCCCGGAAGACCCTGGAGAGGACGAGGTTCCAGTCGGGAGCGGGACTATTTACCCTGACCTTCCGGATTCTGGGCGCGAAGAACAGGGAGTCCAATGCTGCGGGTGAGACAGCTGAACCTGCAGCACAGTAGGGCTGCCACTGCAACCCTCTGCACGGCCTTTGCCGCGGGGGCATTGACGTAGTCCTCATCCAGGAACCCTGGCTAGTCCGGGGCAGGATCGCAGGACTTGGACAATCCACAGGTAGGCTTATATATAACACTACCATTGGAAACAGCAGAGCCTGCATTCTTATCAGGCCAGAACTAAACCCACTTGCTATAACAGAGCTTTGCTGCAGGGATCTTGTGGCGGTGAGGATCACCGTACGAGCAGATGGAGGAAGGCTAGACCTCGTCCTAGCATCTGTTTATCTGCCGTATGACTCTCCTAGCCCCCCGCCCTCAGAGGACTTCACGAGGGTCTTATCCTACTGCGAGGACAATGGACTCCAGGGGATCATGGGAGCTGATGCAAACTCCCACAACGAGGTGTGGGGTAGCACAAACACCAACGCCAGAGGTGAGTCACTCTTGAATTTTATAATATCTAATGATTTAGAAATTTTGAACCGCGGAAACGAACCAACTTTCGTCAACCGCGTTCGACAAGAGGTAATTGACATCACTGTCTGTACACAAAAAATCTCGCAGCAGGTTCGTTCCTGGCGCGTTTCCGATGAGATAACTTTCTCAGATCACCGGTGCATCTGTTTGGAGGTTGACATTGTCAAACCCTCAAGAGTAGCGTTTCGAAACCCCAGGCGTACAAACTGGAGAAAATACGCTAGCCTACTGGAACACACCCTGGAAGGAGTGAAACCCTTAGTAGCTAGCGCAAACAACTTAGAGCAAGCTGCTCTACAGTTACAGGAGGCAATAATAACCTCCTATGAAGAAAGCTGCCCTCTAGTTCAGAAAACACAGATAGGGAAACTAGTCTGGTGGACAAATGAACTAGCAGAACTGAAAAGGACTTCCCGGAAACTCTTCAACAGGGCAAAGAAAACTGGAAACTGGTCGAGGTATAGAGAAACCCTCAGCCAATACAGCAAAACCCTAAGGAGAGAGAAACGGGCATCCTGGAGGAAGTTCTGCTCTGAGGTTGAAAGCACCTCGGAGGGGGCAAGACTCTCCCGTATTCTGGGGAAGGAGCGCATCCCACCCATAGGAACAATTAAGACTGCAACTGGCAGCCATACAAAAACTGGAGCAGAAACTCTAGAGGTCCTGCTCCAGACGCATTTTCCTCGCTCTGACACCAGCTCAGATCAAACCACTCCCTTGCCAAGACACCACGGGGCACTTAGAACCAAGAAGGTGGACTGGGATGTGGCTCGAACCATCTTTCACCCCAATGCAATCCGTTGGGCCATCGATTCCTTTGGAGCTTTTAAATCTCCAGGCCCAGACGGAATTTTTCCAGCACTACTTCAGCAGGGAAAGGAGCTCTTAACTCCTATACTCTGTGGAATGTACAGGCGGAGTATGGCAACGAGTGAAGTGCCACAAATCTGGAAGCTGGTAAGGGTAGTTTTTATCCCCAAACCGGCAAAACCCAGTTATACTGAAGCCAAATCCTTCAGATCTATAAGTCTCTCATCCTTCATCTTGAAGACGATGGAGAAGATTGTAGACAAACATATAAGAAGCACGGCACTTATACAGAAACCGTTGCACCCTTATCAACATGCCTACCAACAAGGCAAGTCATGTGAATCAGCGGTTCATCAGCTGGTACGCAGAATCGAAGGAACCCTTGATAAGAAGGAGGTGATGCTGGGAGCATTCCTGGATATCGAGGGCGCCTTTGACAACACCGCCTTTAAATCCATGGTCGCTGCTGCCCATCGACATGGGGTTGAGAACACCACCTGTCGATGGATAAGCAACATGCTTCAGGGACGTGAAGCAAGAGCAACCATGTTCGGGATAACCAGGAGCATCACTGTAACAAAGGGCACTCCGCAAGGAGGGGTTCTATCTCCACTCCTGTGGAATCTAGTTGTGGATGATCTCCTGGCAGACCTGAACTCACAAGGCTATTTTGCCCAAGGTTATGCGGACGACATAGTTCTGCTAATACGAGGCAAGTTCACACAAACCGTCTCCGAACTTATGCAAAGAGCGATTTGTGTAGTGGAAACCTGGTGTGGGAAGCAGGGGCTTACCATTAACCCCTCTAAAACCACTGTGGTTCCCTTCACCAGGAGAAGGCTACTAGGAGGGCTCGAGCCCCCCACACTCTTCAACACTCCGTTGCAATTCTCAGGCGAGGTCAAGTATCTAGGACTTATCCTAGACTCAAAACTCACCTGGAACGCTCACCTGCAGAAGGTTGTCACAAAGGGTAAGATGTCTCTTATGGCATGTAGAAGTACCTTTGGGAAGACCTGGGGACTTCAACCACGTATGATGTACTGGTTGTACAATACCGTGGTCAAGCCTATGATTACCTACTGTGCTCTTGTCTGGTGGCCAAAAACTAACCAACAGCTCGCAATCACAGTCCTAGCCAGTCTGCAACGACTGGCGTGTCTCTGCATAACGGGAGCCATGAGAAGCACACCCACGGCAGCCATGGAGGTGCTCCTAAGAATGCCACCCCTCGATATTGCGATCAAGGGAGAGGCAAGAATGAGCGCCTTCAGACTACAATGCAGCAACAACTGGGTGGCCGGGAAGGGCCACTCCAACATTTCAAACGTAGTTGCGGATCCCGAAGGCATAATGTCTATGGGCTCGGACTATATGATACCAAAACACACCTTCACAAGATCCCTACAGGCCAAACTAACCTGGGAAGAAGGTGATGGTAGGAATCCATGTCACCCTGGATGCCTGAAGTGGTTCACGGACGGCTCCAAAACAGGTCAGGGAGTTGGTGCAGGGGTTCATGGTACCAGCCCCCAGTGTGACATGTTCTTCTCCCTTGGTACCCGCTTATCAGTCTTCCAGGCCGAAATCTTCGCTATTAACATCTGCGCAGAAGAAAACCTGAGAAGAGGGTACAAAGGGAAGCACATACAAATTCTATCCGACAGTCAGGCTGCCCTTAAGGCCCTCACATCATACAAAACGACCTCAAAGCTGGTATGGGAGTGTACTCAGAACCTCCACACCCTGGCCAAACACAACAAGCTTATGCTAATGTGGGTGCCGGGGCATAGTGGAATCGAAGGTAATGAGAAAGCAGACCAACTAGCAAGGAAGGGGTCTTGTACACCCTTTACGGGCCCTGAGCCTGTATATGGCATCAGCAAATCAGCTGCACGCCTAGTAGTGAGACGATGGATCCAGAAGGAACACACCTCGCGATGGCACATAACGCCTGGGCTCAGGCACAGCAAATTAATGCTGAGCTCTATAACCCAAGCGGATCAAAAAGAGATTCTAAATCTAAATAGAACCAACATAAGGCTGGTCACAGGACTGATGACAGGGCACTGTACCTCACGGGCGCACCTGCATACCATGGGGCTATATGTCAACCCCCCCACATGTCGCTTCTGTGGAGGGGAAGAAGAAACAGCAACCCACATAGTCCTGGAATGCGAAGCCTTAGCACGGCACAGAGTACACCACCTCGGGTATGCAACCTCCGGGGAAGGTTTAATCTGTGATCACCCTATTCGCAGTATTCTTTCCTTCGGGAGGAAACTCAAACTGGGATAGGAGCAAACATGACTGAGAGAACACAAGAGACCTTATAGGTCGATGTGCTGGGACTCTAGGAGATACCACCCTCTCACTCAAGTTACACAAAAAAAAAAAAAAAAAGGACGAATTAAGGACAAATTAAAGACGAATTAAGGACAAATTAAGGACGAAAGGACAAAATTTAAAAAGGACAAATAAAACTTTTACCCATGAAATATACAGGGTGTCCGACCTAAGGTGTCCAAGCCGAAAGGTGGTGGTAGAGGGTGAAAATTGGAGATGAAAAGTCCAATACCATTTTTAAAAATTCGGAATAATTACCGAGTTATTAAGTAATACTTCTGACCAATCAGAATGCCCCTTTAGATTCTGGTGTGCATGACAGAAGTTTAGACTCGAACCTACTCGTAGTCGGTAACAAAGCAGAAGTAGTAATAATAACAAAAGAATTAAGACGGTGACACCAACACATTAAAGATCTCTCTTCTGATGTTACCACTAACACACTAGTACGACTGTGATATGATATTGTCGGAAACAAAGTATGTACAGGGTGTAATAGTAGTAGTAATAACATAAGAAATTAAATGACAAAAATCAACTTTCAAATTCCTAATTGTGTTATTAATTCCGCTACTTCCACGACCAATGCTGCTATCATTATTATCACTATTATTTTTATTATTATTGTTGTTATTAATATTACTACCACTACATCAATAAAAACAACCACAATAATAATAATAATAATAATAATGACAATGATAATGATAATAATATTAGCAGTATTGGTCGTGGGAATAGTAGATTTAATAACACAATAATTAAGAATTTGAAAGTTGATTTCCGTCATTTATTTTATTATGTTATTACTACTACCATTAGGGCCTGGACATGGGGTATTCCACGCCAAATGGGACGGTTTGAAAAATTTTTTTGTATTTTTTACAAATAATAAAACAAAAAAATATTTACAGTGTTTTGAATCGATATTTTTGAATTTTAAGTTTTCAATCGTGTTTTTAAAACTGTGTGTAGCCTTCGATTTTCTTGAAGATTTTCTGTTTTAAACATCTATCCGTCCTGCAACTTTTAAGGCCGGTCCGGTAGTGGGCCTTCCATAATTACTATTTTTTTTCGATTTTTAACAATTAAAAAAACTTTTTTCGCTATACATTATTATCAGTATCGATTTTTAAATTTTTAATTTTTAATTTGAAAATTTTCAAATATTTTTCCAAAAATTTTTAATTTTTAAAGTCTTAAAAATTTTTAAAAAGTTTTAAAAATTTTTAATTTTTAAAAGGTATTGATAATAATTAATAGCGAAAAAAAAATTTTTGTAATTTTTAAAAATCGAAAAAAATAGTAATTCTGGAAGGCCCACTACCGGACCGGGCTTAAAAGTTGCAGGACGGATAGAAGTTTAAAATAGAAAATCTTCAAGAAAGTCGAAGGATACACACAGTTTTAAAAACACGATTGAAAACTTAAAATTCAAAAATATTGATTAAAAACACTTTAAATATTTTTTTTGTATTTTTTTCTGTAAAGGCCATCTAAAAACGAAAATTAAAAAAAAAATAATTGAATTTCGACCTTTATAAGGAATGTTATGAGGAAAAAACCAAAAAAAGAACGGTTTTTTGAAAATTCGATATTTTTTTAACCAGTGATCGAAAAAATCTCGAAATTTACCAGGAAACTTCTTTTGAGGGGTACTAAAAAATACCAAAAAATTAAGAAAATTAAAAAAAAAGTTTTCCAAACCGTCCGATTTGGCGTGGAATGTCCCACATACACTAGACGCAAAAATTAAGGGATGGAAAAAAATATAAAGTAGGTGATTTTCAAAGTGCCGTAACTTAAAGAATAACAGTGGGAAAGCAATTAAAAAAAAGCAAATTGAAGCTCCAAGTTTCTAGACTTGAGATCTTGAACTCAAAATGTTTTACCATCAGCAGTTTTTGAGCAATCATGATAAAACAAACGGGAAAAAAAATTCAAAATTTACGCTTGTTTTTAGAAGGGTCATGGACTTCAATAAATTTTTTTCACTGATTTCATCATAAAGCTCTTTCACATAATTTAATACTCTTTAATTTGAGAGATCGAAATGCTTTGTACGATAATTTTTCGTTGAGTTATCGTCGATTAAAGCAAAAAAAATCAGTTTTAACTTTGGCAATTGTGTAAAAAATTTGTAAATAAAAAATAATTTTAACAAATGTTATTTCTTACAATAATTAACATTTTTTGAATAAAAAAAGAAAAATGTTAATTATTGTAAGAAGTCACATTTTTTAAAATTATTTTTTAATTTAATAATTTTTTACCGAGTACATAATTACCAAAGTTAAAACTGATTTTTTTTGCTTTGAGAACTCATGTCAGCGAAAAATCAGCGTACAAGATTTTCCGTCCGCTCAAATTAAAGAGAATTAAATTATCAGAAAGAGCTTTATGATGAAATCAGTGAAAAACATTCATTGAAGTCCATGACCCTTCGAAAAATAAGCGTAAATTTGAAATTTTTTTTCCGTTTGTTTATTATGATTGCTCAAAAACTGCTGATGGTAAAACATTTTGAGTTCAAGATATCAAGTCTAGAAACTTGGAGCTTCAATTTGCTTTTTTTTAATTGCTTTCCCACTGTTATTTTTTAAATTACAGCACTTTGAAAATCACCTACTTTAGATTTTTTTTCCTTCTCTTAATTTTTGCGCCCAGTGTATGTAGGGCATTCCACGCGAAATCGGACGGTTTGAAAAACTTTTTTTTTTAATTTTCATAATTTTTTGGTATTTTTTAGTACCCCTCAAAAGAGGCTTCCTGGTAAATTTTGAGATTTTTTTTATCACTGGTTAAAAAAATATCGAATTTTCAAAAAAACCGTTCTTTTTTTGGTTTTTTTGCTCATAACTTTCCTAATAAAGGTCGAAATTCAATTATTATTTTTTTAATTTTCGTTTTTGGATGGCCTTTACAGAAAAAAATACAAAAAATATGTAAAGTGTTTTTAATCAATATTTTTGAATTTTAAGTTTTCAATCGTGTGTTTAAAACTGTGTGTATCCTTCGACTTTCTTGAAGATTTTCTATTTTAAACTTCTATCCGTCCTGCAACTTTTAAGCCCGGTCCGGTAGTGGGCCTTCCATAATTACTAATTTTTTTTCGATTTTTAACAATTAAAAAAACTTTTTTCGCTATAAATTATTATCAGTATCGATTTTTAAATTTTTAATTTTTATTTGAAAATTTTCAAATATTTTTCAAAAATTTTTAATTTTTAAAAAGTCGGTATTGATAATAATTTATAGCGAAAAAAAAATTTTTGTAATTTTTAAAACACTAAATATTTTTTTTGTATTTATTATTTGTAAAAAATACCAAAAAATTAAGAAAATTAAAAAAAAATTTTTTCAAACCGTCCTATTTGGGGTGGAATACCCCATGTCCAGGCCCTAATGGTAGTAGTAATAACATAAGAAAATAAATGACGAAAATCAACTTTCAAATTCTTCATTATTGTGTTATTAAATCTACTATTCCCACGACCAATACTGCTATCATTATTATCATTATTATTATTACTATTATTATTACTATTACTATTACTATTACTATTATTATTATTATTATTATTATTATTATTATTATTATTATTATTATTATTATTATTGTGGTTGTTGTTATTGATGTAGGGGTAGTAATATTAATAACAACAATAATAATAAAAATAATAGTGATAATAATGATAGCAACATTGGTCGTGGAAGTAGGGGAATTAATAACACAATT
>CATKWD010000208.1:0-21000 GCA_949825005.1 Gasteruption jaculator
CGAGGAACACGATGGCATTGTCAAAATCCTCGATATTCGAACGCAAAAGGTACTTTTGCCCCTAATTTCATTTTTCAAGAGATCCACTTTAACTCCGCTCCGCTTGAGTTTTGGAACCCGGGCACCCGCGCACTCGATTCTACGCGAAAAATTACCCCTGGGAACGGTTTTGTCGAAATATCTATAGAATAGTTCTATTGGAACAATCTGGGGTAGCCGGGGCCATAGGCCACGCAACGCCAAAAATCGGATTTTATATGGTCGAATCTCCCGCGACGGGTAATCTTTTTTGGCGTTTCCCAAAGGCCCTATACGATGTATTTTTTCACGAGGAACACGATGGCATTGTCAAAATCCTCGATATTCGAACGCAAAAGGTACTTTTGCCCCTAATTTCATTTTTCAAGAGATCCACTTTAACTCCGCTCCGCTTGAGATTTGGAACCCGGGCACCCGCGCAATCGATTCTACGCGAAAAATTACCCCTAGGAACGGTCTTGTCGAAATATCTATAGAATAGTTCTATTGGAACAATCTGGGGTAGCCGGGGCCATAGGCCACGCAACGCCAAAAATCGCATTTTATATGGTCGAATCTCCCGCGACGGGTAATCTTTTTTGGCGTTTCCCAAAGGCCCTATCCGATGTATTTTTTCACGAGGAACACGATGGCATTGTCAAAATCCTCGATATTCGAACGCAAAAGGTACTTTTGCCCCTAATTTCACTTTTCAAGAGATCCACTTTAACTCCGCTCCGCTTGAGATTTGGAACCCGGCCACCCGCGCAATCGATTCTACGCGAAAAATTACCCCTAGGAACGGTCTTGTCGAAATATCTATAGAATAGTTCTATTGGAACAATTTGGGGTAGCCGGGGCCATAGGCCACGCAACGCCAAAAATCGGATTTTATATGGTCGAATCTCCCGCGACGGGTAATCTTTTTTGGCGTTTCCCAAAGGCCCTATCCGATGTATTTTTTCACGAGGAACACGATGGCATTGTCAAAATCCTCGATATTCGAACGCAAAAGGTACTTTTGTCCCTAATTTAATTTTTCAAGAGATCCACTTTAAATCCGCTCCGCTTGAGATTTGGAACCCGGGCACCCGCGCAATCGATTCTACGCGAAAAATTACCCCTAGGAACGGTCTTGTCGAAATATCTATAGAATAGTTCTATTGGTATAATCTGGGGTAGCCGGGGCCATAGGCCACTCAAAGCCAAAAATCGGATTTCCTATGGTCGAATCTCCCGCGACGGGTAATCTTTTTTGGCGTTTCCCAAAGTCCCTATCCGATGTATTTTTTCACGAGGAACACGATGGCATTGTCAAAATCCTCGATATTCGAACGCAAAAGGTACTTTTGCCCCTAATTTCATTTTTCAAGAGATCCACTTTAAGTCCGCTCCGCTTGAGATTTGGAACCCGGCCACCCGCGCAATCGATTCTACGCGAAAAATTACCCCTAGGAACGGTCTTGTCGAAATATCTATAGAATAGTTCTATTGGAACAATTTGGGGTAGCCGGGGCCATAGGCCACGCAACGCCAAAAATCGCATTTTATATGGTCGAATCTCCCGCGACGGGTAATCTTTTTTGGCCTTTCCCAAAGGCCCTATCCGATGTATTTGTTACGTCTGTAAAACGACTGTCTTCTTCCGTATGAAATTTTCTCTATATACGTCAAGCTGTAACTTGCATACTCATTCCTATAAGCGAAACCCGTTTGAATAACGTACATAATTCGATACACACATAATAATAATAATAACAACTTCAGCGTTGCATAATAACGCATTACAATTAATTGTTTAATTAAACAATTATGGATTTTCTTCTTTTACAACGGCTAAAAACCGTATTACTTACCCACATATATATATATATATATATATATATATATATATATATACACACAAAGTGTACTTTGCCCTCAAAATGTGATACAAGTAGTATACTTTGCCCTCATTTGTGTACTTTGACCTCGGAGGGCAAAGTATCAATATACTGATCGTATACTTTGACCTCGGAGGGCAAAGTAACAATGTACTGTTCGTGTACTTTGCCCTCGGAGGGCATATAATATACTGATCGCATACTTTGCCCTCAGTGGGGTGAGGGGGCAAAGTAACAATATACTCATCGTGTACTTTGCCCTCGGAGGGAACATAATATACTGATCGTGTACTTTGCCCTCGGAGGGCATATAATATACTGATCGCATACTTTGTCCTCAGTGGGGGGAGGGGGCAAAGTAACAATATACTCATCGTGTACTTTGCCCTCGGAGGGCACATAATATACTGACCGTGTACTTTGCCCTCGGAGGGCACATAATATACTGCTCGCATACTTTGTCCTCAGTGTGGGGGAGGGGGGCAAAGTAACAATATACTGATCGTGTACTTCGCCCTCGGAGGGGAAATAATATATTGATCGCATACTTTGACTTCAATGGGGGAATGGGGGGCAAAGTAACAATATACTGATAGGGTACTTTGCCCTCGGAGGGCAAACAATATATTGATCGTATACTTTGTATTTCGAGTATGTTTAATGTAATCGAGGGAGAATTAAACGTTTTGTATGTTACGTTAAGGTGAACTAAAATTTTGTCAGATTTTTCATTAAAACTGGGCTTAAATTTTACGGTAGTAAAAAAAATTAGATTTCGAAACAAAGGCTTTTTGATTATACGATATGAAAGGGCTAAAATTCTCGAGATTAAAAATGATATACATATACACTAATAAATAGAACGTTATTATGTTTAAATATTATTAGAAAAAAGCAATATAGAGGAATTGGAGAAAATTTTTGGTTCACCCTATTAATTGATCGATATATACTGTAATCAATACTTTTAACTCCAGCTTCTTTATTTTAGTTCAATAATAAATTTGCTTTGTAATAAAATAGCAGTAAAAAGGTTTTTGCAAAAGTATTGTTTAAGCTCTACAACTGTTACTTTATCAATTGCACTTCCATAAAAAAATTACGTATTTCGAGTGTGTTTAAGGGGTAACACCACTTTAGAGGTTCAAAAAAAGGCCAAACTTTGAGAATTAATTTAAAAAGTACGGAAAAAGGAATCGTAATTTTTTTCAGACAATCACTCAAACATGTATTCAAGTGTTAAAAAAAATTGTTGTTTTGACATTTTGTTGCAAAATTGTGGTGTCACAGTCCTTTTTCGAAATCGCCTTTTTTTTAAGGGCCTCCACGGAAGGACGGATTTCTCCGAAAGCTGAAGACCAGGAACAAAAAACCACAAAATTTCTTAATCTATATGACATTGCCCATAAAAGTACGTAGGGATGTTTTTTTAAATTGATTTTTCTAAAAATAGCACACTTATGAAAAAAAAATCGATTTTCGGCAAAAAAAATGAGCAGTAAATTGTTTATAAAAAAAATTTACAACGAATCAAAAAACGGCTAGATACTTTTGTAATGAATGTCATTGTCAAGCTACGGTCAAAATTTCAAACTAATCAATGCAATAATTTCCGATTAATCCGTCCTCCCAGTTCGAAAAACATGGTTTCCAGATAATCGCGTTTAAAGTTTTGAAAGTACTTTAGTTTTTTAAAATTTGATTTTCAACCTTCAATCTGCGATTCCTGCACCATACATTTTTCGCTTAGGACCAATTGTACATTGTTTTTTTGACACTAAAGTATATTTTAAGCAACAACAAAAAATTCGATTTTTTCAAACTCCTAGAGTGGTGTTGCCCCTTAACGTAATCGAGGATGAAATAAACGTTTTGTATGTTACGTTAAGGTGAACTAAAATTTTTTCCGACATTTCATTAAAACTGGGCTTAAATTTCGCAATAGTGAAAAAAATTAGATTTCGAAATAAAGGCTTTTTAATTATACGATATAAAAGAACTAAAATTCTCGAGATTAAAAATGATATACATATACACTAATAAATAGAACGTTATTATGTTTAAATATTATTAGAAGAAGGCAATATAGAGGAATTGGAGAAAATTTTTGGTTCACCCTATTAAGTGATCGATATATACTGTAATCAATACTTTTAACTCCAGCTTCTTTATTTTAGTTCAATAATGAATTTGCTATGTAATAAAATAGTAGTAAAATGTTTTTACAAAAATATTGTTTAAGCTCTACAACTGTTACTTTATCAATTGCACTTCCATAAAAAATTTACGCATTTCGAGTATGTTTAATGTAATCGAGGGAGAAATAAACGTTTTGTATGTTACGTCAAGATAAACTAAAATTTGTTGCGATTTTTCACTAAAACTGGGCTTAAATTTTTGCAATAGTGAAAAAAATTAGATCTCGAAATAAAGGCTTTTTGATTATAGGATATGAAAGAGCTACAATTCTCGAAAAAAAAGCAATATAGAGGAATTGGAGAAAATTTTTGGTTCACCCTATTGAATGATCGATACATACTGTAATCAATACTTTTAACTCCAGCTTCTATTTTTTTGTTCAATAATAAATTTGCTTTGTAATTAAATTGTAATGAAAAGGTTTTTATAAAAGTATTGTTTCAAACTTTATAATTTAATATAATGAATTAAGATGAAGATATGAATATGTAAAAGTTAAATCACGATTTGTTCTTATTCTGATAACCTCGTTTTTTTTAGCTAAAATTGAGAGAAAAAAAGTAATACTATTGGTCTCTCCGACGCTATGTCAGCTTTATATTGGTTCTGTTAGTGGATCGGCAACATAATTATATGTGCGGCGAAGAGTAAGGGTCCCCTGCCTCAGAAATAGTTTGCTGGAATAGACTGTGATTGAATAATCTTCAAAAATTAATTAAAAATCAACGATGCGTTAGAATAACAGATGCTATAAAACTTTTAGCCTAAAATTGTGTTCATGAATATGAAAATACCGTAACAAGTATTCAATAGTGCGACTTGTGAGATAACCTGTGCATTATTCCTATTCTACAAAGTTTTAAGAAGAACGATGTTTTTTCTGTTGATTGTTGAACCAAGTTTTAACTTGTTCTGCTGTTCGTTTCTGCAGGCAAGGATTATTACTTATAAGATTCCGAAATTCTTTCAAGGACGGCATCTCATGATAGGAAAGGTAACTTGGAAATGCATCTAATACGACTTGTTTTTCTTGCTTGCCCCACTTGATACGGGGTTTTACATTTCGGCGTATTGATTTTGCTGTAAAAGTTACAATATACATTATCAATTTACATTACAAAAATTATTTCTGAAAGAAAGTTTCTAAATTTTATACCTTTAAACTCAGTTTTGGCGTATAATCCGAATTTCTTGAATGTAAGCGAATCTGTAACAACGAATGAATTTTCATATGTGCATGTACGCAATGGTTTCTTGTAGATAATTCTGTTTTTATGATGAACAATATTTGCTTGACTATTAATACTCGATGCCTTTGCTTCAAATAATTCATATTTTAATTTAATATTTTTCGTTCAGTTTAATCAAATAGCTCGTTAGATTTTTAAAATTATCGTTTTTCAATATAATTTTCATCATAATTATTAGACTTGGATCTAGATTTAATGCGTAGAGATAAAATTTCACTACACTTAATATATTTACCAGTCTCATTAAAAGTGGTGTTCTCTTCATCATCATCTGCTTTATCGTGATTGTCGTTTTTAATAAAATTGTTGTCTTCATCAAGGTTATCGTTTTCATCATCAGCATTGTTTCCATCATGATTTTCTTCGTTTTCACTCTCAGAAGAAACTTCATCTTCGTTTCCCTGTGCAGCCTCTAAGTATTGCGAAATTTTCATTATTTCTACATGTTTTTGCGGTAACCTATAAAAGTCTTTGTGAATTTTGTTTTCGTGACCCATGAAACTTGCTAATTCGGTTACATCATCCTCACTTAATTTTAACTGTACACATTTTGTAGCCACGTGTTTTCTTAATGTTGTGCCCCGTATTCTATCAGGAAACTTGACTCCCGATTGTTCTGTATACCGACGCATGATTTCACATGCACGCAAATATTTGAATCGTTGTTTATAATATCCGCATACGCCAAAAACGAATGGATTTTTTTCATGGACTTTCGCTTCTTTACGATAACTAAGCAGTAGGTTAATTGACTGTAACATTTCTTTTGTCAAAAGAACCGGGACAGTACGATTTTTTTTTCCTCGTATTTCGAAGCGTTCGTATTTATTTGCGATATGTCTTTCTGTTGATGAAAGCGTTTCAAAAAGATCGGGATTGGTCTTTTTATCAATACCTTTATGGGTATAGAAATCCTGTAGAAGTATTCTTTCTATTTCACCCGCACGCCTTCGATTAAACACCTGTATAGAGATAAGCGTACTTTCTGCAAGTGTCATCCATGAAGAATCTGAATATTGTGTTTGGAGATTAGTATAAGATTCAGATCTTATTTTGTTTACATATGAATTAAATTCTTTGATGTCATTCATTGACGGTAAATTGATGACCTTTTGTCTGCGATATCTTGCTTGCGTCTCTTGAACAGTTTTATTCACCGATGCTCCTATATCTTCTTGCCTAAGTGTTAGAAAATCTTCAACGAGTTTTTTCTTCTCATGATTCTGTGTTTTAATGCAATAGGATATGAGCAGTTCTCCAACTTGCTTCAGAAGATTTCCTAATTGAAAGGCTGTGTAAGCACTTCCGAACATTTGAGTACTTTCATCGTAACGTGCAATTTTGTACACAGCTTTAATGCAATCGTCATAATATGAAGGATTGAAGACAGAGGTTAGGTCAGTAATCGCAGGATTGATTTCCTTCATGGAATTCAGAAATCTCCCCAATGTTCTCATCCGGTTTCTAATCATTACATGCTGGTGCTGATGTTTGTATTTCTGACAAAGTTTGTTTCCAAACATTATAACAAGTTGATCATATCTGATTAGGCGTACGATTTCGTCTTCACGCATAACTGGAAATACAACTTTCTTTAGTACTTCGGATGCTTCTTCATGAATTCTTCCAACAACAGTTCGCCCAAGTACCTTGAATGATCGGGTACTGCGACTATTAATTAATAGACATTTTCTGACATGGTGACGTAATGTTTCTTTTGAATAAAATCCTTTACACTTTACGCACGCAATATAGTCTGTAGCATCTTTACCAAATTGTTCGTTTGGGCGCCTACATACAATCAGTTTACCATCATTATAATTTTTGTCTGTGTTATAAATGAAATTACCAGCTCGTCGAATGGTTTCTATTATCTTCTTTCGTTCAGGATTTCCAGGCTTCAACATTAAAAATTTATGTACATCGGTCTCACCTTTGTGTACAGTTTGCAAATGTCTAGCCATATTTGTTTTCATTTTTTTACAATAAAAACAAAAATTTTTTTTTGAATTTTTAGCAGTGGAATTAGAGAATTCTACTAGCAATCCAGCATCATCACATGCAGACGATCTAGCAGCGTTCGCAGTTGAAGAAAGATTGAAACTTGCATTAAAATTTTTTAGCTCGGCAGTGTTTTCTTCGTCGCTTTTATATTCTTCTTCTGATGTTAATATTTCGGATGGAGTATAATTTACATCATCACAATTTTCAATTTCCTCTGTCACATTATCTGTTGTTTCTAAAATTGACGTGTTCATTTTTGTCTTGGACACTATTGGAAATAGAAATCAGTAATTATATACATCAACACTAATATTACAAAATTGAAGGTACTTTGTAATGAGTTACGTATAGTCGATAACTTTGTTTGAAGTCAATTGCAATTTTTTTCAGAAACTGTAAAGAATTTGATAAATCGCTGATGTGCTAAATTATAGTAATTAATTTGAAATAAATTGCATAAATGCAATTATAATTGCCTTTGGTTGAATTACAACTACTTTAAAACATTTTAATCGACTGAAATCTTTCAAAAAGTGGGTATCATCATGTTAATGATAAATATTTGTTGATTCAAATGCAAAAGTCACTCTCAATATCATTCATTGATACATATACATGAAATTGTCGCTACGATTACTATCATACGCAACAATCTACCGAATATCATTATCGACACTTTTTTCTATTTATATTTCTCGCTCACCCGTACTTTTTTCTCGCTTGTTACCATTTGAACCTTTTTCCACATTTTCAAGCTCATTGCTATTATGCTGTATACCATTTGGTGGATCTTCAAGCATCGTGGAGTTCGTTAATCCATCTCCGGAAATTCTTTGTTCAAGAGGATTACGTATCTCAATGTCGTCAAGTGAAAATCTTGAAACTTGTTCGCCTATTTCACTAGTATTCATTAAAGACGAAATATTAATATCCGAAATACTAATATTTGGTAAATCTATGACTTCAGCTGTGCTGCAATACCTGAGTAACAATAAAATAATTTAATATCTGTGTGAGGATTAATTGAAAATACACAAAGAACTACATCTTTATATCATTGTAATGTAAAATTCATTTTTTAGATGTTATTTTTAAATTGTTTTATTTCTTCTCGATTTCACCATCTCCAAGACATAATATACAATCATGAAAAAACATATAATAACTCATATTCTATCCAAAAAGATAAGAAAAAGTGGTGTTGAAATTACTGATTTATCGTAAAAAAATAGTTGTAGCATGGAAATAAATAACACAATAGTCAATATGAAATACAATTTACCTCATAGTTTCATTTTCTGAGCAGGGTGATTGAGAATCTGTTTGTTCGTCATATCCGTTTTTGCTACTTTGACAGTCAGTAGCTTCATTGTTATTATCATTATCAATTACCTCAAGGTCTTTCCCATAAAAGGCATTGTTGAATGCTTTAAGAATGTGTAGCTTTTCTAGATAGATAAGATTTAAAGTTATGTATTTTTAAATTTACAGTAAATTGCACTTGTTATTAGTTCAGTTTTACGTAAATATTTGATACATACACAAATATTTCTTAAAATATTCATAATTAGTAACCGATTAATTTTTTTCTTCGTTTTCGGTCTTCATTTTACTTCGGTCTTCTTTATGACTAGTCACAATAATATTTCAATGATAAAAGTTAGAAATAATTCACATTGACATTAGTTACTCATACCAATATTTATTCCGTAAAAGTATACAATTATTTTAGTACTTCTAGGAAAATAGTGAAACTAAACGAAATACCTTCTTCAACGAGAATTTCTTCCCGAATTATCTTAGGAGTACTACTCTTACATGTTTTCTCAGTAACTGAATCGATGCAAGCAACGCTTTGAGATTGAACAGCGTTGGCCTCTTTTATTGTGCTCTTGTACATATAACCTATTTAAGAAATAGCTTATTATTTTTCTCTTGATAAGCAAACATAACTATCAAGTAATGAGTAGGACTAATCAGTAAAGAATGTTTACAGATGATTAACATTATTTCTCTCAAATATATACGTATAAAGTAAACTTCATTGAATAAATATTTTCAATAAAATATAACATTCCCTGAAATATAAATGGTGGTAAACATATGTGCCCATAATTATGAAAGTGGTCTAAGTCATATTTTTTTGTGTTGATAAATTTAAAGGATTTGTTTTAAATAAAAAAAATGCTTTTACATTCTGCAACATTGAAAGTTGGAATTTTATTGGTCCTGATTAATAAAGAAAAATATATGTATTGTAAGATAAAATGATACGATAGAACTGAAAATCTCATCTTTTTCAAATCTTGATTTAGACCACTCTCATAATTATAGGCACATATGTCGCACATGTTTTGTTGAAGTGATGTTAAACAAGTTTATTCAGTTTTTCTTACGTAAAACAACTGAAAACAAACCATGAACTGAACTAAATAAAATTAATTCGGGAATCTTACTGTTACAAATTGTATATATTTTTTTTAGTTAAAAATACAGTATAAGATCTACTACGACTACTATCTACGACTTTTAAATGCATTACCTAAAACGCATGAAAGTTTATCGATGAGTGACTGTAATTTAAATTAATCTTATTAAATATTATTCTTAAGATATTTCTTGTATTAAAGTAAAGATTATAAATGCTAGGAATTACTTCAAGATTATACAATAGAAATTACGTTACCAAACAATAAGATTAATTTAATCGAAATTAGTGGACATTATGTAACATTCCTATCCAATAGCTGTAATATTTGCATTAAAAACGTCCTTGAGTATAGTTAATAGGTAACATTTTGAATAATGTTAAACAGTTTCCAATCTTATTATTTTATTACATTAACACTAGAACTACCACACCGGCCATTTTGACTGGTTTGAAAACTTTATTTTATTATTCCTATTTCATGTTACATTTTTTCTTCGCAATTATGTAATGACTTTCAGAAGGATAGCTAAAGGATTAATATAATGAACTTTAATTTTGTTATATTCATTTAAAATAAGTTATTTTTATTTAATTAGAGATAGCTACATTTCAACTGCCGGTAGTTCTAGTGTTAAAATACTTTGATTATATGCTTGTATTTGGGATATCCTACTATCTAGCATAATTAAAAAGATTTTGATATTAATCACATATAAAAATGATTACATACATTAGACTTTCAGTAACCTAAAACAGTTTTAGTTAACAAAATATGAAGAAAATAAATAAATTATTTTGTGTATAGCCCTTCGGATGTTGTATTTAAATGAATGCCCGTTTACTATTTTCTCTAATAATTCATTAAATATATACTTTTAATGATTGATAATATATTTTTTAGAATTTTGACTGTTGGAATATCGATCATATTTGGTATTCATAGAAAATTACATTACAATATTAATTCTGCAATTGTATAATTGTCTATTCTAATATATTATATTTATAGTATTGTTCAAAACATATGTATAAAATTTACCTGTGTCGCTGGAAAGGAGAGAATCCTCTAATTCATAACTCGAGGACTTTTTGAAGTTGAGAATCGAGAATGGATTCGTGTCAGTAGGTGAAATGACTTGTTCTTGAACCGTTTTGTCTTTATTTGCATGACCTGTTTGAGAATTGCGAGTTTTACATATATTTTAATAATATGCATATCAAATATATATTTATAACAATATTATATTGCAAAAAAACTGAAATGTTTAATAGTTTTCTTACCAGATCTAGTCAAAATCATGTTTGAACCTAACGTTTCACGCTTACAGTTTTCAAGAGTATATTCTGTTAATTCCTTTTTAAAGTCAAATCTTCTTAACTTCAATTTTGGAACTCCAGCAACTAAATTGTTTGCGATGTCTAACAAACAAGTACGTCTTCCTATGTGGTACACCATTAGAGCTTTATAGGTTATGCAGAGGAAGGAATATTCAATAGAATTTATTCCTTCGAATTCTTTGGCTTTTTAGGTAATTTATTATGTATTTTACACATTTTTCAAGAAACTAGAATTATGTTCATCATACTTACCACTGCTGCAAATTTTAACTCCTCCACGCGAATTGCGTTTAACGCAATAGCCATTGTTGAAATTGGTTTTCATTAAATTATACATAATGCCACTACTTTCGTCGAAGTAATTAATTAATTTTAATAGGAAAGTAACAATTCTCGACTTCTACCTTTCAGAAGAATACTTAACTGTCGAGTATTTTTCCACAGCCAGTTAAAAGTATCAGATTGTAAGTGCGGTGCACATGTTTAAGAGCAACGCCATATTTACACTAAGGGGCGATAATGAAGTCAGCGGAGCCGTAGGTTGAAAATCACTGTGATGACGTAACAGTTGACAATCGCGTAGTGAGATAGCCGTAATCTTGCTACATTCAATGAACGTGTTCGCTAAGCGGCGGGCTCGCAGGCACGAGATTCGAAATTCGAATTGAACCAATAAATTTTTATTCACTGCGGTTTTAAAAATTCATATATTATTACAAAATGGCTCGAAATCAAGCGAGAAATTAATAGGATGTAACAATAAATTTATTTTATTTTATATATGGGATATTTCACGCCAAATCGGAAGGTTTAAAAAAAATTTTGTTTACAGTTTTAAAAGATTTTTTGCTATTTTTTAGTATCCATCAAAAGAGGCTTCCTGGTAAATTTTGAGATTTTTTTTATCACTGGTTAAAAAAGTATCGAATTTTCAAAAAAACCGCCCTTTTTTGGGTTTTTTGCTCATAACTTTTCTAATTATGGTCGAAATTCAATTATTTTTTTTTCAAAATTTTCGTTTTTAGATGGCCTTTACAGAAAAAAATACAAAAAAATATTTAAAGTGTTTTTAATCGATATTTTTTAATTTTAAATTTTCAATCGTGTTTTTAAAACTGTGTATCCTTCGATTTTCTTGAAGATTTTCTGTTTTAAATTTCTATCCGTCCTGCAACTTGTAAGCCCGGTCCGGTAGTGGGCCTTACATAATTACTATTTTTTTTCGATTTGTAATAAATAAAAAAATTTTTGTTTGCTATAAATTACTATCAGTATCGACTTTTGACATTGTATACAGTGTCAAAAATCGATACTGATAATAATTTATAGCGAAAAAAGAATTTTTACTTTTTTTAAAAAATCGGTACTGATATTTAAATTTTTAATTGAAAAATTTTCTTAAATTTTTTAAAAATTTGTAATTTTTCAATAATCGGTACTGATAATAATTTATAGCAAAAAAAAATTTTTTTAATTTTTAAAAATCGAAAAAAAAATAGTAATTATGGAAGGCCCACTACCGGACCGGGCTTGAAAGTTGCAGGACGGATAGAAGTTTAAAGTAGAAAATCTTCAAGAAAATCGAAGGATACACACAGTTTTAAAAACACGATTGAAAACTTAAAATTAAAAAATATTGATAAAAAAAACCAAAAAAGGGCGGTTTTTTTGAAAATTCGATATTTTTTAAACCAGTGATGAAAAAAATCTCAAAATTTACCAGGAAGCTTCTTTTGAGGGGTACTAAAATATACCAAAAAATTAAGAAAATTAAAAAAAATTTTTTTCAAACCGTCCGAATTGGCGTGGAATGCCCCATATATAAGAAAGCAAATGGCCGTGCCCGCTCAGCGGCGGGATTCCAAATTCGAAGCCAACTTATGAATTTTTGTTCGCTTAACTTTTAAAAATTCATATATTATTACAAAATCGCTCGAAATCAAGCGAGAAATTAATAGGATGTAATAATAAATTTATTTTATTTTACATATGTTAATTATTATTTCTTAATAATATATTTATTATAATAATAATATAATTATTATAATAACATATATTATTATAAGAAAAAAATACAAAAAAATTTTGAAAGTTTTTTTAATCGAGATTTTTTAATTTTAAGTTTTCAATTGTGTTTTTAGAACTGTGTGCATCCTACGATTTTCTTGAAGATTTTCTATTTTAAACTTCTATCCATCCTGCAACTTTTAAGCCCGGTCCGGTAGTGGGCCTTCCATAATTACTATTTTTTTTCGATTTTTAATAATTAAAAAATTTTTTTTTTCTATAAATTACTATCAGTACCGATTTTTGACACTGTATACAGCATCAAAAATTTTTTTCTCGCTATAAATTATGGTCTGTACCGATTTTCTAAAAATTAAACATTTTTAAAAATATTTTTTAATTTTCTAAATTAAAAATTTAAAATAAAAAACTTTAAACTCAGTACCGATTCTTTTAAAAAGGTAAAAACTTTTTTCTCTATAAATTATTCAGTACCGATTTTTGACACCGTATACAATTTTTTTCGCTATAAAATATTATCAGTACCTACTTTTTAAAAATTAAAAATATTAAAAAAATTGTTTTTAATTTTTAAATTAAAAATTTAAATTTAAAAATCGGTGCTGATAATGATTTATAGCAAAAAAAATTTGTTAAATCTTCAAAAATAAACAAAAATAGTAATTATGGAAGGCCCACTACTGGACCGGGCTCAAAAGTTGCAGAATGGATAGAAGTTTAAAACAGAAAATCTTCAAGAAAATCGAAGGATACACAGTTTTGAAAACACGATTGAAAACTAAAAATTCAAAAATCTCGATTAAAAACACTTTAAATATTTTTTTGTATTTTTTTATGTACAGGCCATCTAAAAACGAAAATTAAAAAAAAATTGAATTTCGACCATTATTAAGAAAGTTATGAGCAAAAAGCCAAAAAAAGAACGGTTTTTTTGAAAATTCGATATTTTTTAAACCAGTGATAAAAAAAATCTCATAATTTACCAGGAAGCCTCTTTTGAGGGGTACTGAAAAATACTAAAATAAAAAAAATTTTTTAAACCGTCAGATTCGGCGTGGAATGCCCCATATACATAATCATTAAAAGTATAAATGACGGCGAAAATCAGCAATATACTCCTGTATTTTGTGAAACCCTTATACATGTAATGAGGTCGAACAACACGATCTATAAGTAATCCATGAGGGCAAGGAATACCGATTATTTCAAAAGAATGTATAGCTTTATATAAGGCTTGTGCATCAGTTTAACATGAAATACAGGTATCCTGAGACTCCAAAGATCCTTTTTATGCAATATTTGGAGTCCGAGGTCAAAGTCCACGTTACTTATATACAGTACTGGACAAAATAAATCATACACCTTTCAAGAAATTCTTTCTAGTAGTATAACTATTTTTCTAACGAGCAAATTCATTACTAAGTCCACTGAAATTAAAGTTTCTTTTTGTATTTAAATAAAGGACATATGAAATAATTAAGATTGTTCTCATTATTTGTGACAACAATACATTAACCAATATTGCTATATTTTCACAATAAAAAAAAATTAATTTTAATTCTTTCAGTACTTGGTGTGTCTGCCTTTAGCTTTTAATACCGTCTCCAGTCAGCGGAGCATATTTTCAACTAATTTCTTTAAATATTCAGAATCAAGTTTCTCCCAAGCATTCTGATGTGCTTCGTAGTAGGTTATCTTGTTCATTATGTTCGTTTTATTTACTTTGCCATCCAAATAACACCACAGATTTTCAATGGGGTTTAAAACTAGTGATTGCGGTGGCCATTCCAATAGTACATCAATCTAACTTGAAATACAAGTATCCTGAGACTCCAAAGATCCTTTTTATGCAATATTTGGAGTCCGAGGTCAAAGTACACGTTACATATATTTATAAACATATATATGTAACGTGGACTCTGACCTCGGGCCGAGGGCAAAGTATACCGATTATGTCAAAAGAATGTATAGCTATCTATATGGCTTGCGCATCAGTTTAACATGAAATACAGGTATCCTGAGACTCCAAAGATCCTTTGCATGCGATATTTGGAATCTGAAGTCAAAGTCCACGTTACATATATACAGTACTGGACAAAATAAATCATACACCTTTCAAGAAATTCTTTCTAGTAGTATAACTATTTTTCTAACGAGCAAATTCATTACTAAGTCCACTGAAATTAAAGCTTCTTTTTGTATTTAAATAAAGGGCATATGAAATAATTAAGATTGTGCTCAATATTTGTGACAACAATACATTAATCAATATTGGTATATTTTCACAATAAAAAAAAATTAATTTTAATTCTTTCAGTACTTGGTGTGTCTGCCTTTAGCTTTTAATACCGTCTCCAGTCAGCGGAGCATATTTTCAACTAATTTCTTTAAATATTCAGAATCAAGTTTCTCCCAAGCATTTTGATGTGCTTCGTAGTAGGTTATCTTGTTCATTATGTACGTTTTATTTACTTTGCCGTCCAAATAACCCCACAGATTTTCAATGGGGTTTAAGACTAGTGATTGCGGTGGCCATTCCAATAGTACATCAATCTAACTTAAAATACAAGTATCCTGAGACTCCAAAGATCCTTTTTATGCAATATTTGGAGTCCGAGGTCAAAGTACACGTTACATATATATATTTATAAACATATATATGTAACGTGGACTTTGACCTCGGGCCGAGGGCAAAGTATACCGATTATGTCAAAAGAATGTATAGCTATTTATAGGGCTTCTGCATCAGTTTAACATGAAATACAGGTATCCTGAGACTCCAAAGATCCTTTGCATGCGATATTTGGAATCCGAAGTCAAAGTCCACGTTACATATATACAGTACTGGACAAAATAAATCATATATCTTTCAAGAAATTCTTTCTAGTAGTATAACTATTTTTCTAACGAGCAAATTCATTACTAAGTCCACTGAAATTAAAGTTTCTTTTTGTATTTAAATAAAGGACACATGAAATAATTAAGATTGTGCTCAATATTTGTGACAACAATACATTAATCAATATTGGTATATTTTCACAATAAAAAAAATTAATTTTAATTCTTTCAGTACTTGGTGTGTCTGCCTTTAGCTTTTAATACCGTCTCCAGTCAGCGGAGCATATTTTCAACTAATTTCTTTAAATATTCAGAATCAAGTTTCTCCCAAGCATTTTGATGTGCTTCGTAGTAGGTTATCTTGTTCGTTATGTACGTTTTATTTACTTTGCCGTCCAAATAACCCCACAGATTTTCAATGGGGTTTAAGACTAGTGATTGCGGTGGCCATTCCAATAGTACATCAATCTAACTTGAAATACAAGTATCCTGAGACTCCAAAGATCCTTTTTATGCAATATTTGGAGTCCGAGGTCAAAGTACACGTTACATATATATATTTATAAACATATATATGTAACGTGGACTTTGACCTCGGGCCGAGGGCAAAGTATACCGATTATGTCAAAAGAATGTATAGCTATTTATAGGGCTTCTGCATCAGTTTAACATGAAATACAGGTATCCTGAGACTCCAAAGATCCTTTGCATGCGATATTTGGAATCCGAAGTCAAAGTCCACGTTACATATATACAGTACTGGACAAAATAAATCATATATCTTTCAAGAAATTCTTTCTAGTAGTATAACTATTTTTCTAACGAGCAAATTCATTACTAAGTCCACTGAAATTAAAGTTTCTTTTTGTATTTAAATAAAGGACACATGAAATAATTAAGATTGTGCTCAATATTTGTGACAACAATACATTAATCAATATTGGTATATTTTCACAATAAAAAAAATTAATTTTAATTCTTTCAGTACTTGGTGTGTCTGCCTTTAGCTTTTAATACCGTCTCCAGTCAGCGGAGCATATTTTCAACTAATTTCTTTAAATATTCAGAATCAAGTTTCTCCCAAGCATTTTGATGTGCTTCGTAGTAGGTTATCTTGTTCGTTATGTACGTTTTATTTACTTTGCCGTCCAAATAACCCCACAGATTTTCAATGGGGTTTAAGACTAGTGATTGCGGTGGCCATTCCAATAGTACATCAATCTAACTTGAAATACAAGTATCCTGAGACTCCAAAGATCCTTTTTATGCAATATTTGGAATCCGAGGTCAAAGTACACGTTACATATATATATTTATAGACATATATATGTAACGTGGACTTTGACCTCGGGCCGAGGGCAAAGTATACCGATTATGTCAAAAGAATGTATAGCTATTTATAGGGCTTCTGCATCAGTTTAACATGAAATACAGGTATCCTGAGACTCCAAAGATCCTTTGCATGCGATATTTGGAATCCGAAGTCAAAGTCCACGTTACATATATACAGTACTGGACAAAATAAATCATACACCTTTCAAGAAATTCTTTCTAGTAGTATAACTATTTTTCTAACGAGCAAATTCATTACTAAGTCCACTAAAATTAAAGTTTCTTTTTGTATTTAAATAAAGGACATATGAAATAATTAAGATTGTTCTCAATATTTGTGACAACAATACATTAATCAATATTGGTATATTTTCACAATAAAAAAAAATCAATTTTAATTCTTTCAGTACTTGGTGTGTCTGCCTTTAGCTTTTAATACCGTCTCCAGTCAGCGGAGCATATTTTCAACTAATTTCTTTAAATATTCAGAATCAAGTTTCTCCCAAGCATTTTGATGTGCTTCGTAGTAGGTTATCTTGTTCATTATGTACGTTATATTTACTTTGCCGTCCAAATAACCCCACAGATTTTCAATGGGGTTTAAGACTAGTGATTGCGGTGGCCATTCCAATAGTACATCAATCTAACTTGAAATACAAGTATCCTGAGACTCCAAAGATCCTTTTTATGCAATATTTGGAATCCGAGGTCAAAGTACACGTTACTTATATATATTTATAAACATATATATGTAACGTGGACTTTGACCTCGGGCCGAGGGCAAAGTATACCGATTATGTCAAAAGAATGTATAGCTATTTATAGGGCTTCTGCATCAGTTTAACATGAAATACAGGTATCCTGAGACTCCAAAGATCCTTTGCATGCGATATTTGGAATCCGAGGTTAAAGTCCAGGTTACATATATACAGTACTGGACAAAATAAATCATATATCTTTCAAGAAATTCTTTCTAGTAGTATAACTATTTTTCTAACGAGCAAATTCATTACTAAGTCCACTGAAATTAAAGTTTCTTTTTGTATTTAAATAAAGGACACACGAAATAATTAAGATTGTGCTCAATATTTGTGACAACAATACATTAATCAATATTGGTATATTTTCACAATAAAAAAAATTAATTTTAATACTTTCAGTACTTGGTGTGTCTGCCTTTAGCTTTTAATACCGTCTTCAGTCAGCGGAGCATATTTTCAACTAATTTCTTTAAATATTCAGAATCAAGTTTCTCCCAAACATTCTAAAGTGCTTCGTAGTAGGTTATCTTGTTCATTATGTTCGTTTTATCTACTTTTCCGTCCAAATAACCCCACAGATTTTCAATGGGGTTTAAGACTAGTGATTGCGGTGGCCATTCCAATAGTACATCAATCTAACTTAAAATACAAGTATCCTGAGACTCCAAAGATCCTTTTTATGCAATATTTGGAATCCGAGGTCAAAGTACACGTTACATATATATATTTATAAACATATATATGTAACGTGGACTTTGACTTCGGGCCGAGGGCAAAGTATACCGATTATGTCAAAAGAATGTATAGCTATTTATAGGGCTTGCGCATCAGTTTAACATGAAATACAGGTATCCTGAGACTCCAAAGATCCTTTGCATGCGATATTTGGAATCCGAAGTCAAAGTCCACGTTACATATATACAGTACTGGACAAAATAAATCATATATCTTTCAAGAAATTCTTTTTAATAGTATAACTATTTTTTTAACGAGCAAATACATTACTAAGTCCACTGAAATTAAAGTTTCTTTTTGTATTTAAATAAAGGGCATGTGAAATAATTTAGATTGTGCTCAATATTTTTTATAACAATGAATTAATCAATGTTGGTATATTTTGCCCTGGACAAAATAAACCACACACTTTTCGAAATCATAGTTCACAATGAAAAAAGAATTAATTTTAATACTTTCAGTACTTGGTGTGTCTGCCTTTAGCTTTTAATACCGTCTCCAGTCAGCGGAGCATATTTTCAACTAATTTCTTTAAATATTCAGAATCAAGTTTCTCCCAAGCATTTTGATGTGCTTCGTAGTAGGTTATCTTGTTCATTATGTTCGTTTTATTTACTTTTCCGTCCAAATAACCCCACAGATTTTCAATGGGGCTTAAGACTAGTGATTGGGGTGGCCATTCCAATAGTACATCAGTCTAACATGAAATGCAAGTATCCTCAGACTCCAAAGATCCTTTTTGTGCAATATTTGGAGTCCGAGGTCGAAGTACTCGTTACATATATGTATATATATATATATATATATATATACATATATATATATATCTATTAATATCTAAGTGTAACGTCGACTTTGACCTCGAACTCAAACAGGACCTTTGGAGTCTCAAAATACCTGTACTTCATGTTAAACTGATGTACAAGGCTTATATAAAGCTATACATTCTTTTGACATAATCGGTATACTTTGCCCTCAGACCGAGGTCAAAGTATACGTTACACATAAATATACATATAAATATGTATATATGAATTCATATATATGTAACGTGGACTTTGACCTCGGGCTGAGGTCAAAGTATACGGATTATGTCAAAAGAATGTATAGCTTCGTATAAGCTTTGTACATCAGTTTAACATGAAATACAGATATCCTGAGACTCCAAAGATCCGTTGTATGGGATATTAGGAATTCGAGGTCAAAGTCCACGTTATATATATATATATATATATATATATATATATATATATATATCCATAATAATAATAATAACTTCAGCGTTGCATAATGACGCATTACAATTAATTGTTTAAATAAACAATTATGGATTTTCTTCCTTTACAACGGCTAAAAACCGTATTACTTACCCACATATATATATATATATATCCATAATAATAATAATAACTTCAGCGTTGCAGAATGACGCATTACAATTAATTGTTTAAATAAACAATTACTGATTTTCTGCTTTTACAACGGCTAAAGACCGTATTACTTACCCATATATATATATATATATCCATAATAATAATAATAACTTCAGCGTTGCATAATGACGCATTACAATTAATTGTTTAAATAAACAATTACTGATTTTCTGCTTTTACAACGGCTAAAGACCGTATTACTTACCCATATATATATATATATATATATATATATCCATAATAATAATAATAACTTCAGCGTTGCATAATGACGCGTTATAAACTAATTGTTTAAATAAACAATTACTAGTATTCTTTTATATTACTACTCACATATAGCAAGTAGCACGCTATACGAGTGCACTCTAGTCCACAGAACTAAGAAAACTATAGTAATAATAATAATCTAAGTTAAATAACAATTATAATAATAATAATAATGAAATAAGCTTTATAATTATACACATTTGTACAATGGTTAACAAAACTCGAAGCTCCTATAATATACTATCACCTGTTCTTAAATTGTTAATTAATAAGAATTGTTAGTTAAACGGTAATTGTTAACTAAACATTTACCATTAGTAGTAATAAGTTAATGAAAACCCGAAAACCCTATAATATATATATTATCATCTGCTCTTAAATGTTACTTAATAATAATTGTTAGTTAAACGGTAATTGTTAACTAAACATTTACCATTAGTAGTAATAAGTTAATGAAAACCCGAAAACCCTATAATATATATA
>CATKWD010000209.1:0-58124 GCA_949825005.1 Gasteruption jaculator
CTACTACTACTAATTGTTATTATTATTTTTATTATTGGTATTATTGCTGTTGTTGTTGTTACTATTACTATTACTGCTATCATTATCACTACATTATTCATCATGAGGTCTTCTAATGATAACGATAATAGTTATTATCGTGATATAAATTAATATCTATTGTAACGTGGAAAATTTCTCCCGTTCCATTATATCGAAAAATTTTCTCAAATTTGTATAATTTACGTCTCTCTTTTTGTCTTCTCGTAATTCTTTCGTAAATTCGGGCTATCGGGAGTTATTGAAAACTAAGAGTGCTCAGAAATCTCCCGGGAACCTGAAGAAATATTATATCGCATTTATTATTCTCGCTTATTACTTCGATTTTGTTAACGAATCACGATAAGTAATTTTCGCATTACCTAACGCCGTCACTCCCTTCCCCCTTCAAATTCCCTGCCAAAATCACGAAGATCGGCACAAAGAAGAGACGGGAGAAGACAAGGAGCACCCAAGGCTCCCTCAACATGAGAGAGAAGAAGAGGGAAGACTCCGGAGCCGTCTATGACAGCGAAGAGAAGGAAGGACGAACTACCGACTCCCGAGAGAGAGACAAGGAGACGGATGTCAAGGATCTATCGCTTACGGCCATCTAGCGATCCGCAGGAGACGGGTCGATAATGGAAAACGGGTCGATGCCCTAATTACCACCGGAGAACTTGTCGTAATTCCCGAATCTGGTCATGAAAATGATGGCGCTATCTCTCGTATCACGAAGAGGCCGAAATCAGAATCAGAGATTTCTGAGCCTTGTGCGAGTGCGGACGCCCTTTCTTGTTCCTGGGAAGACGATCAATTGGCCGGACTACCTTTCTTTCGGAAATTCCGTTTTTGGACGAACTTTGGAGTATCTTCCGACTATCTCTGTGGTGAGAGCCTGTACAGGGCCTTCTTTGTGTTCTTTTGGCATTCCCTTTCTACTTCCTATCGCCTACCTCCTATCGACTCCCTCATTACTACCTCCTATCGCGTAATTTTGAATTAAGAAAATAAAAATTTGATTTGTTAGTCGGAAGGTTCCCGAATAAATTATATTTTTGTTTTCTTTTGTGCAGTATTTAGTTCTTTCTATTTATTGCGAATAAATTCGTATTTTCGTTAATTCCGATTAAACTATCTCTTTTTGTACAGTCAATGATTCTTTCTTTTTGTGAATAAATTCGAATTTTTGTTAATCCCGAGAAAAGTCGTCTGGATTTTCTTTTGTTTTAATTTCCCGATCAATCCAGACAACGGATTCCCTCTGGGAGGGTCTTTCAGCTCTCGCTGAGTTAGACCGGGCCCCCTCAGAGCCAATCCGCGTCCGTAAGGACTGGCGCCCAATTCCGGATTTGTTTTCTTTTTCTTTCTTTTCGTATTTTTGGTGAGCAAAAGGCTCTGAGTGTGGAAATTTGGAGACACGCCACCAACTTTTGGCGAAGTTGGTAGGCGCGCTACACTATATTGTGATATTTATTAAAAATGCTACAATACTTGTAAAATATGGTTTCTATTTTTAATTGATCTAAGTTTATGAAATGCGGTTTTCCGGTTTTTTTTCCTTCCTCACGGAGGAAACTGCGCAAATACAAGAAAGTTCTATCGTGTCTTTAACAGTTTTTGTGACATCCATATTTCATAAACGGTTGCAAATAATCCAATGAATTTTGGCAAATTGTTTGACCTTCTTGGTAATATGTTATATAACAACCTTATTTTTTTTGTACAGGCGGAAGGCGACAAAGTTGTTGAAAGAGTCAACGAGCAGCCTGAACGTCTTCCGCGATTGTGAGGGCACGCCGATCAGCTCTGAAGCTACTTCAGATTCTCTTCCCGACGTGGCAGACTCGAACGAGGTGATCTTGGAGGTCATCGAGTACGAGAAGCCGGAGGCTGTCGAAGGTGAAGGAAATCGTGATAGCAAGGGCTGTGACGGTAAGATTAATATAATTTGCGAGGATAACCAGAACCTCGTTATCGATGCGAGCGGCAATGTCGACGGCGATCGCACTGAAGAAGCGAAATGCGAAGGCCGTCGAATCGTCGATGTCGGGTTCATGTGGAATGAGATCCACAGAACCTTCGACGAGCATGCGCGCGGAATAGAGTGCCAGTTTAGAGACTGGAAACTCGTAAACACTTGTCGTCGCGGGTTACTGACCCAGTTGTTTTTCAAGTGCCAAATGTGCAACTATGAAGACAATATCTGGTCAGAACCCATAGGGTCAGGCATGCTGCATGTAAATTTGGCAGCTGTTGCTGGAACTCTAACAATGGGAATTGGTAATTCCCAGTTGGAAGAGCTGTGCGCAGCTATGAATGTTCCCTGTATGTCTGATAAGACGTATCGAAATTGCCAGGAAGAACTGGTGGATAAATTTGCGGAAACTGCGCAAAAACGATGAAAGCCGCAGGTGATGAGGAAAAACGATTGGCAATCGCGAGAGGCGAAATCGTGTCCGGATTGCCGTATATCCTGTTGCCGATGGCGACAGCAACGTTTTTAAATCAATTAAGGATAATAATCCTTACGGCGAACAGAAGATATCGGCCAAGAAGATCGAGTGTACAAATCATCTTCTGCGCAATTTGTGCAAAAAGTTGAGAGCCGTTGCTCAGACGACTCAGCCAAAAGGGCAAAGGAAGAGTGGATCTGTACAACTGCGAAAAGTAGTGGCGCAAAATATTTTGAAGATTCGAAAGGCAGTGACGGTGGCGGCTGCTATGCGAGCGGAGGAGAAACAGCCCCACCAAGTCAAAGCCGCGGAACTTCAAAAGTATATCTTAAATATCCCGAGCCACGTGTTTGGTGAACACAAGCGTTGCGAGAATCGCGGCTTCGACTGCAAGCGTACAAAGGAGGAACAGAATTATGTTCCGCATCTCAAGTTGCACGGCCTCTACCAAAAGGTTGAGAGTGCGGTCGAATATCTGGGTTGCTTCGCCGAGAGTCTGCTTTTCAAGATGACGAACAACGTTGCGGAATCGTCCAACTCGATAATCTGCAAAGAAATCGGCGAAAAACGCATAAATTTCGGCTTACGAAGCTCGTATAATACCAGAGTCGCGGATTCGGTCGTGCAGCACAACACGCAACAAGTTTTGACGAGCGTGCACGAAAGCATGTGCAAGCCGATTCCCTCGGTTGCCGAGATTTTGGAAGAGCGACGTAAAAAGGAAATCGCAAGAACCCGAAAATCTCGAGCACTGAATGGAAGAAGAACGACATTTAGACTGCGACTGGGAACTGAGAAACACTACGGCCCGAAGTCTCAAAAACCGGACGTTTCGGCCGAGGTGTTTGAGCAACTGCGTTCCAATCATTTCCGAAAATTATCGGAGAACGGAAAAAATTGGGACCAGATTCAACGCGAAACCAGAGGCAAAGGCGAGTGCGAACTGTGGTCCGCCCTGAGAAGTGAAATGTTGACGGCATCCAATTTTGGAACCGTGTGTCGCATGCGGCCAACTACCCCTTGCGCGGGTACAGTCAAAAGTATCTTGTACCCTGCACTGACGGATGCACCAGCTTTGAAGTATGGTAGCGACAACGAAGAAAGGGCAAGAAAGGAATTGGCGGTGTCACTAAACACGGAAATCCGAGTGTGCGAATTGTTCGTGGATCGTGAGATTCCGTTCCTCTCCGGACGGTCTCATCGAGGAGAACGGTCTGGTGGAGATCAAATGCCCTTCCTCGCCCTTCCTCGGCATCGAATCGCTGCCCCAGTGGAGAAGCGTGATCGACAAGAAAGATTCGATTAGAATGAATCGGAGGAACCGATATTTCTACCAAGTGCAAGGTCAGCTGCACGTAACGCAGCGAGATTACTGTATTTTCGCTGTTTGGACGCCAAAAAGCCTGAAAATGGTTCGAGTGGAGAAAGACGATGATTTCTGGGCAAACCAAATGAAACCTTTCTTGAGGCGTTTCTACAACGAGTGCATGCTCCCAGAAATCCTTGATAGTCGCTTCAACAGACACATGCCCATTCGAAATCCTGGGTATATCGCAGAGGCTATTGAGGAAGCGAAGCGGATAAAGGTTGCTCTGGAAGTTGAGAGCAAACGGATAGTAGAAAGCCGGAATACCCTCCAAGAGGTGAAACGGCTAAGAAGCAACGCTTTGCCAATTGCCGCTGTTAGCGATAACGACTGCGTCATAGTCGACGCCTCGATCAAATTCACGGCGGAAGACGTGGCAACGTTTAAAACAACGTTGGATACGAAAAGAGTTTCCTTCGCTGAGGTGGTAGAAAACGTCTTGCCTATAAACAGTTGGTTAAATTACAATTCGTTAGGCGAGTTTCTACGTATCGTGAGGGAAAACTCGGATTTGGAGACGCAAAGTGTACAGTACTTGTACAGCGACTTTGTCGAACCAGTCCGGGGTAGGAAAAGTATCCAAATCGTTGGAGGAAAATGCTCCAATCATTGGCGCTGCGTTTTCTTCGATAGTTCGAGGCTGCACGTGTACGACAGTCTGCCAGGCTGTACGTACGCTACTCTTACTGATAAGGAGAGTAACAGGGTGATGGGTCACCGATTTTCTTCAAACTTTGCAGACTTTTAGTAGTCCACTAGGACAATTTAATGTCCAAGTATTAAAGCGTACTACTCAAGCGTTTTCGAGAAAATCGCAAGCCAAGTTTGATGCGTCGCTTATATTCCCTTGCGTTACCATCGTTAACAAGAAGCGGCGGCGGCCGAGTAATTAGCGTTCTAGCTTCGTAACTGCTAGAACGCTGGATCGAATCCCCTTTCGGGCATTTTTTTTTCTTTTTTTTCACTCATTATTTCATGTATTTTATAATTTAAAGGAAGTATAATGCGAAAATATATTTATTCGCATAATTTTTTATTACCACAAACATATTTAAAATTGTGGATGAATAAAGGACGAAAAGCATTGATTTTCATTCAATATTCTTATTTATTAAATAAATAATAATAAAAAATAAGAAACAACGAAACATAATTAAATTTTATAATTAATCGTCAAATGCATCTTGGGGATTGCAAATCGTACGATGATACTTATTATATAAACAGGGGAAACATCAAGTGTTTTGGCACATTGGGTTACATTTAGGAGGTATCACTTTCATTGCAGTACAACTAGGAAGACCTACGTCATCGCTAGAAATTTCATTTTACAATGCAGGGTTTATTTGACCCCCCCAAGAAACTATAATTAATAAAAACTGTTTCATTAAATTGTCCACAGTTCTCTGTACTCTAGGCCCAAACTTTCCTGTGGGTTCTTGAAAGCACAAGAACACGTGCGGTACAAATACCCCGACAAGGAAAGTTTGGGCCCAGAGTACAGAAAACTGTGGACAATTTAAAGAAACAGTTTTTATTAATTATATTTTCTTGGGGGGGGGGGGGGGGGGGTCAAACAAACCTTGCATTGTGTGATGAAATTTTAAGCGATGATGTATGTCTTCCTAGTTGTACAGTGAAAGTAATACCTCCTAAATGTAATCCAATATGTCAATCCTGCGACGTTAATTTTTATAGGTAGATTAAAAATTTTATCAAACGCATGCAAACTTGTGCGTATTTAATTGAAAACACTTGATGGTTCCCCTGTTTATATGATAAGTATCATCGTACGGTTTGCAATCCCCAAGATGCATTTGACGATTAATTATAAAATTTAATTATGTTTCGTTGTTTCTTATTTTTTGTTATTATTTATTTAATAAATAAGAATATTGAATGAAAATCAATGCTTTTCGTCCTTTATTCATCCACAATTTTGAATATGTTTGTGGTAATAAAAAATGATGCAAATAAATATAAATTATAATATACATGAAATAATGTGTGAAAAAAAAAAGAAAAAAAAATGCCCGAAAGGGGATTCGATCCAGCGTTCTAGCGGTTACCAAGCTAGAACGCTAACCACTCGGCCGCCGCCGCTTCTTGTTAACGATGGTAACGCAAGGGAATATAAGCGACGCATCAAACTTTGCTTGCGATTTTCTCGAAAACGCTTGAATAGTACGCCTTAATATTTGGACATTATATTGTCCTAGTGAACTACTAAAAGTGTGCAAAGTTTGAAGAAAATCGGTGACCCATCACCCTGTTAATCTCCTTGTGAGAAAGAGAAGACGTACATCAGTTCGCGTTTTCCCGGAATTCGCGAAAAGGATGTAATTTTCGAAAAGGTTCAGCGACAACCGGACTATGCGAGTTGTGGAGTTTATGCCGCGGCATTTGCGACAACCGTAGTCTTAGGTGGAGATCCTCGGCAGGAAAGGTACTGGAGCGATCCAGAACGCATGAGACGCCACTTCCCGAAGCTCGTGCAAGAGAACGTGTTACTGCCGTTCCCAAGGAAATAACGTGTCTTTGGTCCAGAGGCTATAAAATGTGCTGGCTTATAATTATAGATAGTAATTGCCAGAGGCTGCAAAGTGTGCTGGCTGAGAAATAATAATTTGCCAGAGGCTATAAAGTGTGCTGGCTTATAATTGTAGATAGTAATTGCCAGAGGCTGCAAAGTGTGCTGGCTTACAATTGGAGATAGTAATTGCCAGAAGCTGCAAAGTGTGCTGGTTGAGAAATAATAATTTGCCAGAGGCTTCAAAGTGTGCTGGATTAGAATAACTACCAGAGGCTGCAAAGTGGGCTGGCTTTTAAAATGATGCTTTGCCAGAGGCTGGAAAGTGTGCTGGCTTAGAAATAATAATTTGTCAGAGGCTTCAAAATGTGCTGGTTTTTAAATAATTTGCCAGAGACTACGAAGTGTGCTGATTAATTATAAAAAACATAAAAAATGCAAAATGTAAAGCTGCAAAATGTCCTGGTTTTCGAATAATAACAACCAGAAGCTGCAAACTTCGCTGAATTTTTGCGTATTTCTTGCTGGCAGAACAATGCATATATCACGTAAACTGTCGACAATCTGCCTGAACTCTTCGATATTTGAATAAAAGGCGATTATTCAATATCAAAGTTTGAGAGATACAATTTGCGTGATTGAAATGCCACGAAGCCTCTGTGCGTAATTGCCGGCTTGTAGTACAGCGCCTAGTGCACAGAGCGCGCGCTGGCAAGTTTCTGCTCGCGGGGGCAAACAGAGGGGTCGGTAATGTAGGTTATTTTTTTTTTTAGTTTCGAAAATGCGGTGGCGCTAGGGTTATTTCGGAGTTCATCGTTCACTCCGGCATCCCCTTAATTGCGATACTACTTTTGGAACATATTCTTAAAACCTTGTACTTTTGATTTATGCAGAGAAAAAAAATTCGATTTTTTGAACCTGTTACACCACAATCCCCCCTTAATTTTGGACATATAGCATCAAATTGCCGTTCCACCCCTCATTGTTGCCACTGCTCAAGTGACCATGAAAGGAAGAACAACTATAACAATGTAGAGGGAACTCAAACTTGCTGTAAAGGCAAAATTTCCAAATTGTCTGATGTGTCCCATTCCGCGTTTGATGGAGAGAAATGTCCTCTTCTTAAAAAACAATAACAGAAAAGGTTAGGAAAACTAATTACGGATAATGCCTTCGACATCACTCGAAAATCTCGGTGTCTGTCATGTGAATTGTTAATCACTAATCGGGCACGTTGTAGAATTCAGGCTTGATTTTACGAGTCCAGGATTCCATGTCATCCGTATGTCTGAAACATGGCATACTGATACTATTAGCGATGACTTTGTCTAACGGGATATTGTCTATTTTGCTGTGATAAAAGGCAAAAATGAGAAAAGGCAAAAATGGAGGTCGTATAGGTTTTTATCCTTATAACTCCATCAAAGCCAAAATCTTGGTCGACTCTGAAGGATTATATTGCGACAAATTTGAATACATAATGTAACCGGGGAACCTCGGGATCGGCTTCCCGGCATAAACTGACACCCTTGCCAAAAGTGCCGAAAGCCAGATGGGCGCCAGGGACTTTTTGACCTTCTAAAAGTCCCAAAGGACTATCCGAAGAGACCAAAAATTCCAAAAGCCAAAACCGACTCACTCTTACCCCCGGGACGTGAAGGTATCGCCACGACTCCTCCAAGTGCCGACCTAACCTGAAAAGAAAGGCGCTAACCCACAGGAAAATTCCCCCAAATGAATACAACCAGATTTTTAGACAATGAGAATTTTAATATAAAGAGAAAGATATATTAACACATTGCGGAACGGGCATTCTATTGCTAACCTTACCCAGTGTTACGTATACGTAACTCTCGAAAGGATCTCGCATGAAAGTTCGTTTGCAAATGATAAGACGAATATAATCTATAGTTAGGGTACCGACAACTTCTGCAGAAATCTTTCGAGAAGCCATAACAAAGGCAACCCAAGAAGACGAACAATGAATACTTATTTTTTTTTCTTTTTGATAAGCAAATTCCAAGTGATCAGCGCATGCAAAATTTCTCAAGAAAATCTCACTCGAGAAACCCGAATCTTCTTAATTTCATAAACTTCCTAAACTCATAAATTCGAGTTGGCACTTGGCAAATTCCACAGTATCAATTATCAGTACTGTTTATAAAAATCCCCACCAAAGGGAATTCCAAAGAACCCTTCCACCCATAATCTGGGTCCAATGGAAAAACTAAAAGATTAGGTTTGGCCAATAAAGAACTGTGTGCGATTGTGGAGAGGAGTAGCCTAGGATTATTATTAATTATATCGAGAGCAGCAAAAATCTTCATCACAAGTCAGTTCTTAACTCTCACTCAGTTAGTTTTTAAGTCTCGGGACAGTGAGTCCTACGATCTCCTTAAGATCGCTCGCGGAGTCTTATGATCATTCGTGATGACTCCCTCACGAGTCTTAGGATCACGCGATCAGTGGATCCAGACTCATTCGGTCTTAGAATCATACGTTGATTAAGTCATTTGTTGACGCGGCTTCGGACTTTTATATTTTTTTTTATTTGGCAAAATATAGTATTTTAGTGTTCAAAATTAAACAGTGTAGTGCATTATTTCCACATCCTACAACCTCCATCGCATCATCCTCACCGGTCATCACCAGCCATCTGCCCCCGAACCACGCTCCGGGATTCTTCGGTTTAGATGAAGAACACCCGAGTACTCCTGACTTCAAAAGCTAAGAGACATTTTATCCATTCCCAAATTAAATTAAATTCCAATTTCAATTCCAATTTCTATTTCAATTTCAACTTCCATTTCTAATTCAAATTCAAATTCTAATTCTATTACAATTTCGTATACTAATTTCAATTTCAAATGCTAACTCAATTTCTATTTCCATTTCGATTTAAAATGTTATTCCTATTTCTACCTCTAATGCTAATTCAATTTCAAATATTAATTCAATTTATGATTCCATTTCAATTTTTTTGGTACTAATTCTATTTATATTTCTAATACTAACCCAATTTCAAATACTAATTCTATTCCTATTTCTATTTCTAATACTAACCCGATTTCAAATACTAATTCTATTTCTATTTCTAATACTAAGCCATTTTCGAATACTAATTCAATTTCTATTTCTATTTTTGACCTCTATTTTCAATTTCTATTTCCTTTTTATTTTTAGTTCCTATTCAATCCCAACCTCGACTCCTGATTCTAATTCGATTCCTATTCCATTTCTATTCCTATTCCTAATTGAACAGCCTGGAACTACCGGTTGTTCGCTCTATATTCTATTCCTATTCCAATTTGAACAGCCTGAAACTACCGGTTCGTTCATCCTTTTCTATTTCCGAGTAAACAGCCTGGAACTACCGGTTGTTCGCTCTATATTCTATATTCTATTCCTATTCCAATTTGAACAGCTTGGAACTACCGGTTGTTCGCTCTATATTCTATATTCTATTCCTATTTCAATTTGAACAGCCTGGAACTACCGGTTCGTTCATCCTTTTCTATTTTCGAGTAAACAGCCTGGAACTACCGGTTGTTCGCTCTATATTCTATTTCCATTCCTATTCCTAATCGAACAGCCTGGAACTACCGGTTGTTCGCTATTATATTCCATTTCTATTCCTATTCCTAATTGAACAGCCTGGAATTACCGGTTCGGCGGAGCTCGCTCAAAATATCAAAAGCCCTCGGGCCCTCACCAAACCTCAATAAACCCAAACTCGAAAATAGTGGCCGACTGATTCTTCCAAAACCGGTTCTTTCAACCTTTCCAACAACTCGGATTTCCGATTTTGTTCCAAGAAATTTTTGCCTCGATTCTTTGTAATCTCGATACGTTCGCTTTCGTAGCCGTCCAGGTGAGAAGTGCGTCTTCATCCTCGGGGCGTGGCTGCGCTTGCGCAATCATGTACTCCTTTGATAGTAGCAGGAAGGTGCTGCCACTAATTAGGAATCGGTAACTTCCCAGTTACCGATCATCCTTGCTTCCCGAGAGGCCGACAGATGTCCCACGAAGATCGTTACTACGGTTTTCAATGGTGAGTGCCCTAATGCCTATTATTGGTCCGTTATAATAACTCAATAGTATTCTTATATAGAGCTTAATCTAGTCTTAATTTAGGGGATCTAGCCCTTTACATAATTTGTATCCAAAATACATACCAATCCAACCAACTTGACGTCTCTTCTGGACGGGTGTGTTCTAAAAAATTCATTTGTAAGGTAGCGTGCAAAACGCCACGTTACAAGAATAACAGAAATCTTCACATCAAATTCAAACAAACTTCTCCTCGCTACAGTTTACAGACCTCCTTGACCAGGATTTCTACAAGAATTTGAAGACTGCTTGCTTGACCTTTCTTTCTCGTACTCAAATTTATTGTGATGGGTGACTTCAACATGAACCTATGCCAAACTCCTAACGGTGCTCGACATCTGAAAAATTTCGCCGATGCATCGAACCTACACATAGTCTCCTTTCAAACCACTCACAATCTTAAGAACTCGAGTACATAGATTGATATTTGTTTAGTTAACCCTCTGGACAAGCTTAGTAAGCGGGAACAGCAGCCTGTGTCTCTCTCCTCACATGATCTTATTTTTGTAAAGTACAAATTTCCAGTAGAGAAACATTAAGAGAGGAACTTAACCTGTCGTGATTTGAGAAGATTTTCCATCACTGTCTTCCATATCCATCTGTGGAACCAAGACTGGGACGGTTTCTCCGCCATCACTGAAATTAACGTTAAAGTAGAAATACTGAATGATCATTTGCGTAGTTGCCTTGATTTATAATATCTTAACAAATTGCGGACGGGTGACGAGAATATCTCGTTTATACCAAAGTTTACAAATTTGGCGCCCAACGTGGGGCCGGGCGTGATTTTTTCGGAAAATTTTGGAGTGAAAAAAAAAATCTTTTTTTTTTTTGATTGGTGAGACCCCACGACTCCTACGACTTCGGGAGCCTGACGAGTTTGGAACTGGGCTAAAAATATATTTTTTTTTGTATTTTGGAATTTTTAGTGAAATAAATAATATTATAAATTTGGCGCCCAGCGAACTTGGAAATTTTGGAAATTGTATTTTCTTTCTTTGTGATTTTTGGAAACATTGGGACATTTCTTTATGTGTGTGATTTTCTGATTGTTTGGCAGAATTGTGTGCCCTTTTCTTTTGAAATTAAAGTTTGGAAATTAAATTAACTCTAATATTATTTTTGGAATTTAATAAATTGAAATTTAGATATTTCACAAATTTGGCGCTTTGCTTCAGTAGAGTTTTATTTGAATTTTTGGAAATTTTGAAATTATAAAATTAAATTGAATTTTTGGGAATATTTTGAATTTGAGATTATAAAATAGAATTTTGAAATTTTGAATTTGATTGGATTTTCGTATTTGGAAATCCCTTTTTAATATTTGCTTTTTTTTTGTTGGATATCGAGTAATTAAACTTTGGAGTATTATTAATTTATCTCGTTTTGGGGCACACAATAAAAATTGAATTATATTGAAAATATATTTGCGAATTTTGGACTTCCGTTTCCGGTTGAGTGGTGGAGAGACGTGTGAGTTGTGGCAGAGAGAAGGAATTGAAGGAAAGGTGGAAAAAAGGAGCGTGGGAGAGTGAGATGTGAGGAAGGAAGAAAGGAAAGGTGGTGGAATTGTTGGAAAATGAAAGGAAAGTGGAATAAAGGGTTTTGAGAGTCGTAAGGACAGGTGAAAGTGGTTGGAAAAGTGAGGTTAGGAGTGGACAGGAGCAACAGAAAACGTGGGGAGTTTGATTGGCGACATCTGGAGAGTGAAAAGCAATTAAAGGGGAGAAAGTGCTCAACGGATAAAGTAGAGACGGTAAAGTAGAAAGGAAGGTGAAGCGGGCAAGAGGATAGACAGTAGAAGTGAGTGAGTGGTGAAGAACGGGGAAGGGAAAGACGGATGGAAGGTTGAGAGCAGTAGAGGAGCAGAGGGAGAACGTGGGAGAAAGGGAGGAGGAAGAGGATGAGAAGAGTGCCCTAGGAAGCAGCGGAGAAGGTGGGGAAAGGAACGGAAAGAAGGAAGGATACGAGGAAGGAACCAAAGTAGAAACCGGAAGGAGGGAGTTGGAGAGATGGAAGAAGGAAATGAAGGAGTTGGTGAAATGGAGAGAGGAGATGGGAGAAGAACTAAGTAAAGGTGAACGGGAGAAGAAAAGTGTTGTAGGAGGATGGAAGAGGAGGTGGGAGGAAGATGTGAGTAAAGATGGAGAACGTGGCAGAGAGCGGAGAGAGAGGTCAGTGGAAGAGATGGAAAGCGGTGAGTGGAGCGGACGAAGCGCGAAGGAGACGGAGAGGAGGAGGAAGGGGTTAGATGTGGAGGAGAGGACAGAGGAGAAGTGGAAATTACAAGGAGGTGGAGGAGCAGTGGGAACGCCGGAGGAGAAGGAAAGGGGAGAAAAGTTATTAGAAGTAAGAAGGGAAGAGAAGGAGATGGAAAGGAAGGTGATGGAGGTGATGAAAATGATGGAGAAAAAAGAAGAAGAAATGGAGAGGAGGATACAAAGAATAAGAGAGGAAGGGAGGAGAAGGCTGGAAGAGATGAGACTGGAGATGGAAGAGAGAATAGTGAAGATGAGATTCGAAATGGAGGAAAATGGGAGAAGGATGAAGGAGTGGATGCTGGAGTATGCGAAGGATGCTCAGAAAGAGATTAGAAGGGTAGAGGAAAAGAATCGGATAGAAGACAGCGCGAAAGTAATACAGAGAAAGATGAAGGAGGAGAGAGGGAAAGATGAGAGATGGAAAGAGTTGGAGGAAAGGATTGAGAGAATGGAAGGTTCCAAAGAACAGGGTGGAGAAGGGGAGGTGGGGATGAGACGAGAAGCGGAAGAAAGAATAAAGGAAGTGGAGAGGAAAATGGAAAGGAAGGAAAGAGAGGAAAGAAGAAGGAATGTGGTGGTGAAGCGCTTGAGGATTGGGAATAGGGGTGCAAGAGAAGTGGTCGAGGAGGTGTTGAGAGAAATAGAAGTGGAGGATGCGGTGGAAAGAGTGAAGATGGTAGGAGGAAAGAGGAAAGAAGGCAAGGAAATGGTGGTGGTCACGATGAGGAGCGAGGAAGGTAAACAGCAGCTCATGAGGAAGAAGAGGCGGTTGAGAGGAAGAGAGGAAAGGATCGAAGAGGATCTGACGTGGGAGGAACGAAGAATCCAATGGAAAATCAGAGGAATAGCGGAAGAAGAGAGAAGGGGGATGAGGAAAGTGTGGATAGGGGGGGGGGGAATTACAAATAGACGGAGAATGGTACAGGTGGGATGAGGTGGAAGAGGTGATGAAAGACAAGAGTGGAAGAGTGTATAAGCGGTAAGGGGTATGAAGGTACGAAGGAGAGCTGGCAATAGATAGGAAAGAAGAGGGGAGGTAGGATGGAGGGAACGAAAGAAGAAGGATGAAGGAAGGGAAGGATATGGAAGGGGGAGAGAGAGGGGAGGTAGGGGTGTTCGGATGGGAGGATGAAGATGAAGGAATAGGAATATAAAGGGTGATGGGAGAGTGTGACGATGGAGAGAATGAGATGGAAGTACTTGTAACCCTAAGGGGAACAATAAAGATACATACATATATTTGCGAATTTTGGTGTTCTTGTTTTTTTTTTTTGGATTTGTTAATGATTTATTATTGATTTTGAAATTTATTCTGTATATTTATGTATCTTTGGTGTGTTTAAAAAACATTTATATTTGTGTTGAGCCGTCTAGGAGAGAACAATTTTTTTTCTGTAAGCATTATTTCGTGATTCAGGTTTGTTACGCAACGAACAATTTTTCGGAAAGTTGCGAATAGGTTTTGCCAAACTTTAGGTCGTTTTGGACAAATTAGGATACAGAATGTCGACGGACGCGACGATGGACGTTTCCTGGGTAGAAAGTCTTCCGGAACCGGCGGTTAAAATGATCTTGGCATCGAATGGGTTGGCAACCGACGGAAATGAGAGAGACCTGCGGATTAGGTTATCTCAGTTTTGGTTAGAAAAGAATGGTTTAGAGGACCATTATGAAAATTCGGTTGCTTTGGAGAATAGGGAAGCGACATCGACCCCTACACAGAACAGTGTCCAGATTATAACACCGGTGACTGTTACGACCGCAACGATGACGACGACAAGCACCCTAACAACAATGGCAAGTTCGGTTGTCGTTACGTGCAGTTCGGTTTTCGTGCAACCGCCTCCTTGGATATCATCGGTAGCGCGACCTTCGGTTGGCCCAATTTCAAGGAAACCTGAGCATTTTGGAGATCTTTTGGACCCATTTGCAGATCCGTTCGTACCGGCGAGATCTCGGCCAGCATTAGGAACGAATTTGGAATCCGGTAGGGTACATTTTCAGCCGCCAGCAGCCTCGACCTTTGCTGCAATTCCGACGTCCTCGGTTGGAATTGAGCCCACCCCATCAGTTCCACCCGCTCGAGCCAATCGTAAATTGGCGGCGGGAGATATTATCCGGAAATGGAACTTGAAGTTTACGGGGGGCTCGAAACCAAACATGAGTGCGGAGGAGTTTCTGTTTCGGTTGCGTGAAAAGCAAGATCTTTGGGAAGTATCGGATGCGGATGTTCTTCGGGGTTTGTCGGATCTGTTGACAGGAATCGCCTTAAAGTGGTATAGGTTGGAATTTCGAGAGTGGGCCACTCTAGAACAATTTAGAATTGCTTTTCGGGATAGGTTCGACTTCCGGGATGAGCAGCGTCGGTTGGAAGAGCAGGCGAGGACGCGAACTCAAGGCGTAGGTGAGTCGGCGAGAGATTATCTCACCTGCCTGTCCACGCTTTTATCTCGAATGGATCCTATGTGGAGCGTTCGCCAGCAGCTCAATTTGGCGTACGATAATCTCAGGCCGGAGTATAAAGTCCACATCATCCCAGATGACTTCGCGACGATGAAGGAACTCGGATCGGCTTGTGCACAAGGAGAAGCGATTTGGGCTACAACTCGGTGCTACAAACCGCCGCCAAACCCATCGGAATCGGCGTATCCGGATTTGGCTTGGGAGGGAAACCTTATTGACTTCTCAGAAGAAACGTCGGCTTGGGATACATCGGTACATGTCACGAGTTTGTGCGGAGGTTCACAGAGTAAGAAGAACAAGGCTTCGGGAAAATCCTTTGGTGCGGCGACCAGCCGGAAGGACCACGAGCGGACCTACGCAGCAGCCGTGACAGAACAGCCCAGGACTCAGCCGAAAGGAAGTCCATCGGATAGGTACGGCAAGGACCAAAGTAAAACCTCGACGGGTAGGAACAATTCCACAGTGGAATGTTGGAATTGTAGGAAAAAGGGCCATTTCGCGAAAGAATTTCGGGGTCCGAAAAGTAAACATTGTTTTGGTTGTGGTGCAGCCAATGTAATTCGGTCAAACTGCACCAAATGTTCGGGAAACGAAAAGAAGAGTCAGCCGTAGAGGTCCAAACTGATTCTTCCGTTCGTAGGAAAACCTCAACAACCCCTTCGGATAAGCTTTCGGTAGATTTGGATGATTCGGATTTGATCCGTCAACTATTGGATGTAAAAGAAGATCAAACTCCAATTAGTTGCGGCCCGATTCAAACTTTGGAATTAGGAAAGCGAATCTTTCTTCGGGTTAAAATTGGAAATGTCTCGGTTCGAGCATTGTTGGATACGGGTTCTTCTCGAACTTTCTTAGGTCCCTTAGGTAAGGAAATTCCAAATTAGGTTTCTCGGTTACGACACCGGAATATCGGTCAATCATCTTGGCAAATGGGGACATAGACAGAGTCATCGGACAGGTTAACATTCCTGTAGAGGTAGATGGAGCCTCTCAGGAAATGGAAATTAGGATTGTACCCCATTTTGCTGCAGATTGTATTCTTGGTATGGATTTTATTCGAAAATTTGGTGTCGTGATCGATGGCAATCGACAAGTTTGGTATCTCACCGATAAAAAGGTAGAGCATAGTTTTGAGGAAACAATTGGAAATACGGAACTCTCGGAATCCTCGTGTTGTGGAATTGTGGAGTTGACATCGGACGAACAGCATCGGTTGACAGAATTTTTGGATAAAGAAGTAGGTCAACTCCCGGAGAAATTTGGATGTACGGATTTAATTAGACACAGTATTGATGTGCAAGGCCATGAGCCGATAAAACAAAGGTACTATCCAGTTTCTCCGGTAGTTAAGCAGGCCATATATGATGAGGTCAATCGGATGTTGTCGGACGAGGTCATCGAACCATCTAGTAGTGCTTGGTCCACTCCAGTAGTCATGGTTAGGATACCCAATGGCACGTACCGTTTTTGTTTGGATTTTCGGAAAATTAACTCGGTTACGAAGAAGGATGCATATCCTCTTCCTTATATGAGTGATATTCTGGACAAACTCGGTGGTGCTCGGTACATTTCGACTTTGGACCTTAGCCAGGCCTACCATCAGATACCTTTGGATGACAGCAGTCGGGAAATAACAGCTTTTACCGTTCCAGGAATGGGTCTGTTCCAGTTTCGTCGGATGCCCTATGGTTTGTCAAATGCTCCAGCCACTTTCCAGCGGCTTTTGGATAAGTTGATCGGTCCAGAAATGGAACCGCATTCTTTCGCGTACTTGGACGATATTATTATCGTTACCAAGACATTTGAGGAGCATTTGGTTTGGTTAAAACGCATTTTAGGGAAAATTCGGGAAGCTGGTTTGGTCATCAATCGGGAAAAGAGCGAATTCTGCTGTCAAGAGGTTCGATATTTACGATTCCGAGTTAATAGGGAAGGTTTGCAGGTGGATCCGGAGAAGATTGGTCCAATTTTGGAATATCCACCTCCAAAGATCATTCGGCAATTAAGACGTTTTCTTGGTATGGCGTCTTGGTATCGGCGTTTTGTTATCGATTTTTCGGCTCGGAGTGCTCCACTGACGCAGCTATTAAAAAAGGATCAGGTTTGGGATTGGACTTCGGAGAGATCTGCTGCATTTGAGAATTTAAAACAGGCTTTGGCTACTGCACCGGTATTAAAATACCCTGATTTCTCCTTTGGACGGCGCTAAGACACGAGGACTTGTGGAATCCGACATTTTGAGCGTATTGAGCCCGGGGATTTTTCCTGATATTGTGGAGTTCTTTTGGTTTTGGGATTTTTGGCTTTTCGGTTGGTGAGTGCCCGCGGGCTTCTTTTGGATTCTCGAGCGAGCTTTTCTCTTAGCCTTAGAGTTAGTAGGTAAGAGAAAAAGCTAAGCTACGCTTTGAAAAGATTGGTTCGGTCGGTTGCGTGGGAACCACGTTTTCCACTCGACCGTTAGAGCCACCATCTTGGTTTCGGTGCCTGTGTGGCTCACGTACCCAGATTGGCTTCGAACATTTTCGGATTTGGCTTCCCCCTTTCTTTCTTTTTGTATTTGATTTTTGGATATATTTGGAAGCGACTATTTTCTTTTGTTTGTTTCATTCGGATTGGTCCTTTATGATTTTCATTTTGGTTTCGCCACTTAGTTTTTGAATTTGTAACCGGGGAACCTCGGGATCAGCTTCCCGGCACAAACTGACACCCTTTCCCGAGAGATTCAAAGCCAGAAGGGCGCCAGGGACTTTTTAACCTTTTAAAAGTCCCAAAGGACTCTCCGAAGCAACCCAAAAACTATAAAACCCAAAACCGACTATCTCTTATCTCCGGGACGTGAAGGTTCCGCCACGACTCCGCCGACTGCCGACCTAACCTGAAAAGAAAAGGTCAACCCACAGGAAAATCCCCCAAATGAATAAAGCCAAAATTTGGAATAATAAAGACTTTAATATAAAGAAAACGAAATAGTAATAATAACAATAATAATATCGGGGAAAAAACCCCTTTAGCAATTCGGGTCCTGTTTCGCCACGTGGTTCCCAACTGGACCCAACCAAAAACTAAGTGGCGAAACCAAAATGAAAATCAAAAAGGACCAATCCGAATGAAACAAACAAAAGAAAATAGTCGCTTCCAAATATATCCAAAAATCAAATACAAAAAGAAAGAAAGGGGGAATCCAAATCCGAAAATGTTCGAAGCCAATCTGGGTTCGTGAGCCCCACAGGCACCGAAACCAAGATGGTGGCTCTAATGGTCGAGTGGAAAACGTGGTTCCCACGCAACCGACCGAACCAATCTTTTCAAAGCGTAGCGTAGCTTTTTCTCTTACCTACTAACTCTAAGGCTAAGAGAAAAGCTCGCTCGAGAATCCAAAAGAAGCCCGCGGGCACTCACCAACCGAAAAGCCAAAAATCCCAAGACCAAAAGAACTCCACAATATCAGGAAAAATCCCCGGGCTCAATACGCTCAAAATGTCGGATTCCACAAGTCCTCGTGTCTTAGCGCCGTCCAAAGGAGAAGTGGCGATCGTCTTCTTCTTCTTTATCGTCTCGATCCTCGGGGCGTGGCTGCGTTTGCGCGATCGTGCACTCCTTTGATGATGGTCGGAAGGTGCTGCCACTAATTAGGAATCGGTACCTTCCTGGTTACCGATCGTCCTTGCTTCCCGAGATTCCGACAGATGTCCCAACAGATGTTCGTTGACCGATGGCGAGTGATTCCAATGGTGAGTGCCCTATTGGTTGGTTATTCTCCGATCGACAAGACGAACCAATCGAATCCTATGGCTTCCCCTATACGCTGCTTATCATACCTTATATTTAAACTTACCCTAAGCTTAGCCTAAGGAATCTAGCCCTTTACACGATTCCGTAGCAAAGATACATACCGATCCAATCGACTTGACGTCTCCTCTGGACGGGTATGTTCCGAAATAGACACTTGTAACGTAGCGTGAGAAACGCCACGTTACAACCAAACGAAGATATCTCGTCACCCGTCCGCAATGTGTTAAGGACACGATTCGAGAAAGAAATAGGATACACAGATACTGACGCATATTTAAGACAACACTTTTATACAACGAACTGCTCCACCTTTTGTAATGACTACAAACCAATTTCTCATCCTCTGCTCACTCTAAAATATTAGACAAACTTGTAGCAAGTCAGATTACTAAATTACTTGATGAAAAAGGTCTACAAGACCCTTTCCAGTCGGCTTACAGAAGGTACCGCAGCACTCGAACTGCCCCGATCAGAATCTTGGGTGGTATTAAGCTTGCCATAGATCACCAGAAGGTAAAGGTGTTAGTCTTTTTCTATTTCTCAAAAGCTTCTGATGGAATTGACCACTGCACCCTCACTCAGGTACTGAGGGAACTTAATTTTTCTAATTCAGACCTGAAATGGTTCTGTTCCTAACTAATTGGAGATCTCAGGCTGTCAAAGATGCAGACGGTTCCTTATCATCTTGGAAAACCCTTCTATCAGGAGTTCCTCAGGGATCGGTTCTTGACCCATTCCTTTTCGGTTTGTATGTTTCAGGGATCAGCCGTCAAGTGAAGCAATCGAGATACAATCTTTACGCGGATGGCCTTCAAATCTGCCTGGACACAGAATCGGTTAACTTAGCAGTCACGATGAATTAATTCTGGGGGGCATCAACGCCATGTACAGCTGGGGCTTGAAAATCGGCGTTGTTCTCAGCCATCAAAAAACCAAGTTCATGATTGCCGGTACGGCTAGAAGACTAAACTCTATTGACTTCTCAACAATATCCAAGGTGGTTGTCAATGGAGTAGAAATTCCGTTTTCCAACGAGTGTCTTCATCTTGATGTAACAATTACCAAAAATCTGTCATGGGAAGCTTATATTAGGACCGTGTTCAAAAGAGTCTTTGGAATTTTGCATCAACTGAAGACATCAAAGCACCTGCTACCTCTGGAGCTTCGTACTCGGCTAATTACGACATTGGTTTTTGCACATCTGGACTATTGCTGCGTAGCGTTGAATTTAACCCTCAAAAAGACATCCTTTCCGGTGTCCAAAAAATGTTCTTTTGAGTTCATAATCTCTGCGAGGCATCAAGAATAAACCCTAACAAACTCTACCTAGCTATAGTCTGTACCATTTTTATTGCTAAACTGCCACTTTATTGTATTAATTTAATTACTTTATTTTGTTATTTTTATGCTATTGTTAATTTATTTTTATATCATATTACTTCTAGAGGAGTTTATCGCTGTTATTATAAGTAAAATTGTATTTTCTGTATTATACATTCCATTTCCGCGCTTTGGGGGACCTGTCCCAGAGCGTTAAACAAATAACTCTAACACTCAGAGCTCCCGAAATCTACCGAAATGATATGAAACGAAAGAAAACAAAAATAGAAAGGTTGGGCGCCAATCCGAAACTCCGACTCAGATTTGTCTTTGAGGGGGCCTGAACTAGCACAGGGTGAGCAATGGGACCCACTCAGAGGGAATCCATTTTTGGAACCAAGAAAACCAATTTATTCGGAAGAACAAATTACTGCTAAAAAATTCTATCACTAAATTAACGAGATCACTCATCTCACAAATTAATGGTTCCAATTTAAAAAATGACAAATTTCAATAGAATACTTAAATTGGCAGCAATATATAAATTATGCTAGTTGCCGCGCAGCTCAATTATGAGGACCAACGCGCAGATGACCTTAGTCCTGTTCTTCTTCATGCTCATGCGGTTCCTCAAATTCTCTCCTGAGCAGATTATCACGTAAACATCTCCTAAAAGAGTTAATGGAAGGAGCGGATCGTTTCACTTGCAAGGAGTGCCAGGAGTAAGTAGCGAAAATAAAGAAGGACTTGCGGAGCGCTTCAGTCCTGAAAGGAGAAACATCAAATGGGAGCTGAGTAGCAACCAGCCTGTCAGGTCGGCGGACATTAATGTCTGGGGGTGCAAACTTCTCGCTTAAATGGGGTGGATTTCCGGTAAATAAGATCCGGTAAAGTGCGGATTCTAAAAAGTAAAGCCTCCTATTCTCGAGCGATCTCAATTCAAGCCTGCTTAAGCGGTAGGGTGTGATGTATTCATCAGGCCTAAGGTAAAAAATAAATCTGAAAAAGGCGTTACAAACACGCTGGAGCTTAAATTGTATGACGCCGGAGAAGCTGGCGTAAACAAGGTAGCAATAGTCGAAAATAGGAAAGATGAAGGCTCTGATTAGAAAGTCCCGAATGGCCAAGGAAAGCGCAGCACGCCAGTGTTTGAGACGGTAGAGAGTTGAAAAAAAACTCGCCGCCAAATATTGAGCACCTCTTTCCTCCAGCTGAGAAAAGGCGTGAAAATGACGCGTAGGTTACGCGCCTCGTTTACCTAAGAGATAGAATCACCATTGATGAGAATCGGAGGTAGGGCTCGAGTGTAGATTTCATTTACATAACGTAGACTCCCAAGAATCATCATCTTAGTCTTCTCTACGTTGAGTTTCAGGCCGCTGCATGCGACTCAATCAGCGTCAGCACAAAAATCAAGTGAGGCAAGCTGGATGGTTAGAAGCAGGTTAGCAAATTGGGCAGGAGACGTATATTTGGAAGTCGTCTGCGAAAAGAATGTGGCTGGAGTATTTGAGGACTGCGCTAATCCCATTATTAAAAATTTGGAACAGCAAAGGTCCTACGACCGAGCCTTGCGGGAAAGAGAGAGAGAGAACACAGACATGCTGTTATTGACTGATAATACAGGTTATTTCGCTACAAAATTAACTAATTGTGAGTCGAAAGATTGTTAAATAGAGAAGTCCTGGCTGTAGTAATTTTGGTAAGATGATTACTTCTGTAAAATCCAAACCAAACAAATAGTGAAAGTTATAGGTACATAGATTTTATTTTGAATCGTCCTAACTTTTACCTCGGATGAAAAGTTGTAGAATAGACAAGATTCTAATGTTCCATCAAAGACTTCTTCACTTTGCACAACTGTTTGTGGACATTAATAAATGGTAGAGCGGAAATGATAAATAGCCTTATCAGGGTTAAAAGGTCTAGAAGCAAGTCAAGTGGGTATTAGAGGGATAATCATCAGATTTGACGACTGGATAAAGAGTTGCGTGATATTACACTATTTCCACCGTAAGAAAAAGAGCAGTACAATGAATCAAAAGTATGTGGACCACCAGGAAATTTATAGCAAAAATGCAGCCAGAATGCTTGAAATTAAGGTGCAGGCATACTGTAAATGATTTACTTTACATATAAAGGATTTCTTGTAGCAATGTAGTAAGAAAAGAGCCATTAAAACACAAATGATAATACACCAAGCCTGGACGATAGCCCAAATTGAGGAAGTCTAAATCATCATGGCTGGCTTACTTCATCTCACCGACGTGAAAAGTGTCAAGTATGACATGGATACTTGCAGCACCTGGAACATGTCGTTTAAGGACATGGTACTTTTTGAGTCTCTTACAAAACCGCATCAACTCTCCATTGCCCACAAGGAACTTACCGAGGCAAAGCTGTCCATCCCTAGGATGAAGAACTTGCCACCGCTCAGTACGCTCGGATAAGTAGCGCGCATCATCATAAACATAATCACAAACCGAGCCCTTTTAGATATCTTGATCCATATGACTTCGTTATACCTATATGAAAACAACGTAGAAAATTTATTGAATCTCAGATGGCACCATAGAACATACAAATTAGTAGCATTGCTTAGAGCAAAAACACTTACACGGCTTCCCTGAGATGCAGGCTACCATTGATCAGTTTTTGTCCATGCAAACAGTTGAAGAACAGATGAATTACTGCGGCATATGCGAAAATTACATATCGTATTCTTGTCACATAATTGTCTTCTGATACAACCACCTTAAAGTAAAAAGTGAACAGCATTTGTGCTGGAGACAAATAATTTCATATTCGGATTATAATCTAAACACTTACTTGGAAGAGATTCACACTAATGGTAAGCATATTTACCACGATTTGTAGAAGATAAGAGTACGCGTGCGAAGCATTCAGGATTTTGGAATACCTTGAGGAGCAACGATTAAACTTTATAATTATTTTCATCGTTTTTGGTAGTACCTCTGAATTCTCTAAGAGAACCTTCATAACGTCGAATTGATCTCCCTTAATAACTTTACGTGACTGATCACTAAGATTGTCTTATCTTTTTTTACTATCAAGTACAGGTGCAAAACCTTTCATCAGACGACAAAAAAGAGCGGCATCACTAGAAATTATGATTATGAAAGTGTGTTAAAGACACACGTATCTATATGCATTATCTCCGTAAATCACTATCACAACTCTATGGTCCCGTGAAGTGATACGAATTTTAATGGTCGTGAAGGTACAGTGAAAAACGTATATCTGATGTTTTGAGATAAAACTGAGTAATTCATAAAATAATTATATTAGCCGTCACTAAAGAATTAAGTACAGTAAGAACGAAAAGAATTTTCAAAACCATTCTTAAAAGATTTTTTGTAATTAATTTCCCTTCGCAGAGGTTACTGTCGCCTTAACCCTCGAATAACAGATAGTTGAGCAGCGATGCGAATTTCAAATTTCGGAGCACTGTGAAATTCTAAAAGTTCAGATATACAGGGTGATTCAGAATATTCGCTACACCTTTTACAGGCATATTCTTCCTGGAAAAATACGGGATACATCTTTTTGCATATTGTCCTTCTATTAGTAGTTCCCGAGATAATTAATGTTAAAGTTGACCAATAATAGGACAGTTTTCAGTAAAAACCAAGAGCATGGCATATCGGGGAAAAATATTCCCGATTTCGGACCGAATTCATTGCATACATCATCTACAGTGTAATACCATCGAAAAGTTCGTTCAAAAACAAAAAACGGTTTATGTTTAAAATTTCGTTTTCGCTATAACTCCCCTCAAATTCATTCGTCGATATTGTAAAGACAACCTGGAAAGAAAATTTCTATCGATATCTCAAAATGTTTCTTCAGTGTATGGACCTTGCGGTAGCGATAAAGATCGTATACAGCCTACGATCTGTGAGGAAATATATCCTCAAAGTGCATGCAATGTTAAACTTTTTTGCCGTTTTAAGCAGCATTTTTTCAGAAGGTTGAAAATACACTGACAGGCGCAATTCCACACTTTGAAATGACGGTGGTATGATTTTAGAGGGAATGAATTTTTTTAAGAGAAATTTTTAATCGGCTATTGGGCACATTTGACTTTGAAAGTGCAATGTTTCTCGCTCTTGCAAGCAGCAGCATTTTTTCAGAAGGCTGAAAATCCGCCAATAGGTGTAATTCCACGTTCCCACGCGATTATTCTTCGATTTTTGAGGGAACGGACTTTTTGAGGGAAATTAAGATCTGTTCAATGTTCATTTCAGGGTACTTTCTGAAAATGCACCGAGAGGTGTAATCTCATGTTCAAAAACGACCGTTCTTGGACTTTTCAGGGAACGGATTTTTTATAGGAACCTATATAAAGAAAGTACCCTGAAATGTACATGGAACGGATGGAATCTCAGTTTGCCTTAAAAAGTCCATTCCCTCAAAAATCGAAGAGCAATCGCTTGAGAATGTAGAATCACACCTTTCGGTGTATTTTCAGCCTTAAAAAATGTTACTGTTGGTAGGAACGATGTTCTTTTGAAAAATCCGTTCCCTGAAAAATCGAATAACGGTCGTTTTGGAACATGAGATAACACCTCTCGGTGCATTTACAGCCTTGCAAAAAATGCTATCGCTTGCAGGTGGGAGAAACGTCTCATTTTTTAAATAGAAAGTATCCCGAAATGTACATTAACAGACCTCAGTTTCCTTTAAAAAGTCCGTTCCCTCAAACATCGAAGAACAATCGCTTGGGAACGTGGAATTACACCTTATGGCGTTTTTTCAAAATCAAAGCAGCAACATTGCACTTTCAAAATCAAATATGCCCAATGGCAGATTTAAAAAATTCTCTTAAAAAAATTAATTCCCTCTAAAATCATACAAACGTAATTTCAAAATGTGGAATTGCATCTTTCAGTGTATTTTTTTTAAATTTATCATGCTCTGGAATCTATGGGACAATTAGGGATACAATTTAAATTATAAAGTAAAGAATTGACGGGGTTACAGTAGATGACGTATTTCTTGTGTGGACAAGTAAGTGCCACTGAAACAAAGTGAGTAAAGTGATGAGAATAGTTAAACAATAAATATGAATTATGAACAAATGAATGATGAATATAAAAAGGGCTACAGAATATGAGAATAATTAATGAATGGAGATAGACTTATGTAGAGCTATGTAACAAAAATAGAGGAGGACAGCCGAAAATGCAGAAGCAAGATTACAAAAGTGAAAAATACGAGAATGGTGCGCTAAACATTAGTTGAGTTCAGACTACGCCACTCATTGCGTTCCTCGTTAAGTAGGTGCGCGAATAGAAGCCTTTTGAACAATGGTAGTGAATCAGAATTCGTGATTGAAGCAGGGAGATAGTTCCAGAACTGAATTGCGGATACTATAAAAGAGTTTCTAAAAAAGTCAGTACGGGCGAATGGAACGGCTAACAGTCTAGATCCATGGTGAACCCTGTCCGACCTTCTTAGAACGGGATCAGGATCCTCAAATTGTGATCAGAGGTAGGGAGGAAGACCAGTTGATAATACCTGGAAGGTAAAATTACTAAGGAAATATCTCCTACGACATCTGACCGACAGCCAACCCAGTCGAAAAAGTCTAATGGGTCAGATATGCTCATCCCTCCTCAAATTGTAAATAAATCTAAAGCAGAAGTTAAGCAGCCTTTGGAGCCTGAGGTCAAGTATTTGAAACAAATCACTATACAAGGTATCCCAAATTTTTTTTTTTTATAAAATTGAGTGAGAGAGGCGGTGTCTCCGGGAGTCCCGACACATAGACCTACGAGGTCTCTTGTATCCTCTCAGTCAATTTACTTCCTATCACAGTTTAAGGTTCTTGCCAAAGGAAAGAATGCTGCGGATAGGATGGTCACAGATCAGACCTTCCCCAGGGGTGCAAGCCCTAGGTTATGTAACCTGTGTCGTGCTAGGGCTTCGCATTCTAGGGCTATGTGGGTTGCTGTTTCTTCTTCCTCACCACAGAAACGTCATACCGGGGGGTTAGCATATAGCCCCATGGTATGTAGGTGCGCCCGTGAGGGGCAGTGCCCTGTCAACAGCCCTGTAACCAACCTCATGTTTGTCCTGTTTAGGTCCAGGATCTCTTTTCTATCCGCATGGGTTATAGAGCCTAGCATTAATTTGCTGTGTCTAAGCCCAGGCGTTTGGTACCATCTTGACGTGTGTTCCTTTTGGATCCATCATCTTACCACTGAACGTGCGGCTGATTTGTTTATACCACATACAGGCTCAAAGCCCATAAAGGGAGTACTTGACCCCTTCTTCGCTAGATGGTCCGCTTTCTCGTTTCCTTCAACTCCTCTGTGCCCCGGCACCTACATCAGCATAAGCTTATTGTGTTTAGCTTTGAGGTCATTTTGTACGATGTAAGGGCCTTAAGGGCAGCATGACTATCGGATAGGATTTGTATGTGTTTTCCTTGTACCCTCTTCTCAGGTTTTCTTCGGCACAGGCATTAATGGCGAAGATTTCAGCCTGGAAAACAGATATAAGGGTTCCCAGTGGATAGTACATGTCACAGCGGGGGCTAATGACGTGGATTCCGGCGCCGACCCCCTGACCTTTTTTGGAGCCGTCCGTGAACCATTTTAGGCATCCCGGGTGACATGGGTTGTTGTCATCACCTTCTTCCCAGGTTAGTTTGGCCTGTAGAGTACTTGTGAAGATGTGTTTTGGTGCCATGTAGTCCGAGCTCATAGACATAATGCCCTCAGGATCTGCAACTACTTTTGAGATGCTGGAGTGTCCTTTCCTCACCCTCCAGTTGTTGCTGCATTGTAGTCTGAAGGCGCTCATTCTAGCCTTTCCGTTAATCACAATGTCAAGGGGTGGTAATCTTAGGAGCACCTCCATGGCTGCCGTGGGTGTGCTTCTCATGGCCCCGGTTATGCAGAGACATGCCAGTCGTTGCAGACTGCCTAGTACTGTGATCGCAAGCTGTTGGTTAGTCTTTGGTCACCAAACAAGGGCACAGTAGGTAATCATTGGTTTGACCACGGTATTATACAACCAGTGCATCATGCGTGGTTGTAGTCCCCAGGTCTTCCCGAAGGTGCTTCTGCATGCCATGAGGGACATCTTGCTCTTCGTGACAGCCTTTTGCAAGTGTGTATTCCAGCTGAGTTTTGAATCTAGGGTTAAACCTAGATATTTAACTTCGCCTGAAAATTGTAGTGGATTGTTGAAGAGTGAGGGGGGGTCCAGCCCCTCTAATAATCTTCTCCTGGTGAAGGAGACCACCGTGGTTTTTGAGGGGTTAATAATAAGCCCCTGATTCCTGCACCAGGTTTCCACTATGCTTATCGCTCTCTGCATGAGTTCAGAGATGACGTGGGTGAACTTGCTTCGTATTAGCAGGACTATATCGTCCGCATAACCTTCGGCAAAATACCCCTGTGAATTCAGGTTCACCAGGAGATTGTCAGCAACTAGGTTCCACAGGAGTGGAGATACCCCCCCCTGCGGTGTACCCTTTGTTACAAGGATGCTCCTGGTGATCCCGAACATGGTTGCACTTGCTTAACGTCCTTCAAGCATGTTGCTTATCCATCGACAGGTGGTGTTCTCAACTCCGTGCCGATGGGCCACAGCGACCATGGATTCAAAGGCGCCCTCGATGTCTAAGAATGCACCCAGCATTACCTCTTTCCTATCAAGGGTTTCCTCAATTCTGCGTACCACCTGGTGGGCCGCCGTTTCGCATGATTTACCTTGTTGATAGGCATGCTGATGAGGGTGCAACGGTTTCTCTACGAGTGCCGTGCTCCTTATGTGTTGGTCAACAATCTTCTCCATCGTCTTCAGAATAAAAGACGAGAGACTAATTGGCCTGAAAGATTTGGCCTCAGTGTAGCTGAATTTAGCTGGTTTGGGGATAAAAACTACCTTTACCAACTTCCAAACCTGTGGCACTTCTCCCGTTGCCATGCTCAGCCCAAAATCCCAAAATTACTTACAAATCCGAAACTGGGCAACTGCCGATTATGTTCTAAGACGAAATCTGTTTGCAGAAATGCGATAAGTCCAACCGTTTTCGCGTAATATCACATTTAAGTTAGCCAATCAGGATGCAGCATCTCGACGTCGCTACTACTGGACTCCTGCAATGTATGTGAAATGATGATCGCAAGATGTTTTTTGACAATCTTGCTTTGAATCAAATTTATCACGCTTGTACGATACAAATGCTGGATGGAGAGATCGATAAAAACGAATTTTTCAAATGTAGATCAAACTTCAACATGGTATTTTCAACAAGACAAAGAAAGTATAGTATTTACTTTTTTCTTCATGTTTTTCGAATCTTTTTCAAATACGTATTTTAAGACTTTAATATAATATTTCTTTTAATTGTTAAGGGGCAAAACACACTTACAATAAGTTTTTATAAATTACCAAAAGTTCATGGAACATTTTGCAAAAGTTGTAATGTATCCCTTTGATAATTGTAAGTTTATTATTATTTTTTTTTATTATCAAATAATATGCCCTGGAACCCATGAGGCAATAGAGAGTGAATACAACATAGAACTTATATACATGGAAGGTGAATAGGATATGCTTTACATTGGTAGGAATTGAGTCCAACATCTGTGCGACAAGGAAAGGTATAACATGACATTTTTTCGTTGTGCGCATGTGCACTGTGTCCCGCGTCAATTTGAAAAAAGTTTTCATGGTTCATAGACAAACAGATAGGGTATAGCCGAATAAGAGGGTCAAAAGTAGGCCTAAACTAATCTCAATACCTAATAAATACGTTGCTATTAATTATTATTAGTATGATTTGAAAAAAACAACAATTTGTCGTTGCTTTAATTATATATTTAAGAAAAAATCATTCGTCACGAATATGTATATAAAAACTGTAATTTGCATTATTTGGCAACTTACGATCTCTGCATAGTAGAATGACTAACGTTTTACATGAAAATAGTTAACTATAGGTTTTGCTAAGGTTAAGAGCTAGGATAATAAGGCTAGGGTTTTGCTAAAAGTTACTGAATAAAACATGTACATTATTTTATTCATCAGTAATTATAAATTGTAATATTTATTGTAGTAATAAAATATAGAACATTTCACAAGTATAAACTATATAAATGTAGAAAATGAGTACAATTGTTTGCAATAATAAATTAAATGACAATAGTGCTTAACTTATACATGTTTGAAATGTATTAGTTTAGTGTATGTATGTCGCAAATATTCTTTCTTATCCGCATGGGTAACACGTTTTCCTTCATGAAACAGGCGTAGTTGTACATATTATAAATATTTCTTATTAATTGATACTTATGATTATTATTGTTTATTGAATGATCTATATTGTTCAAACAATTTTGTTCAAATGTGTGATCGCTAATACTAGTATTCGTGAACACTTTATCGTAAACATTTCGAATAACTGTATTTGTAATAAATTCTTTGATATTTTCTTTAGTAAATAGAAGGTGACTATATTGACGAATGGTACAATAAGCCGCACGAAAGTTGTCCCTTCTCTAGCGCCGCGAAATGGAGAATCGCGAACTAGACGCGCTCGACGAAAATAAGCAGGCGAATTATTTGGTCGAATGCTAGGTTCATGGTCGACGATACGAAAATTTCAAGCACAGGTGCGGCGCATGTGTTTTTATCGGGTGGGTCGGAACCCGATTTCACCAGGGTTTCCAACCTGACCTCACCGATTTCAATAATTTTTTGATACGATGTAATACTCGAACAAATAAGGGACACGTATTTTTTTTATGTGCTGACATCCACTTTAAAGGGGTGAAAACCACCCCCCCACCGCACCTAAAGTTTTATCCGAAAATCGTTTTTTTATCATATCTCGGCTTCTAATAAATATTTTTCAATAAAACAAAGTGGAAAATATTTGTTATAAGAAGTCGAAGATATTAGGTGTGTTTATGACCCAAGGGTTTGCAACCTTTATTTTATATTTAAAGAAAACTAGATTTTTGATGCTTTTTTTCTTCATATAAACCAGAGTATGAACTGAAAAAAATAAAGAAAAGCATTTCCGTCTACTCTATCGAATATTTCAGTTGTCGTGTTTCAGGATTTCTTACGCAACCGCCCCCGAATACCGTAAACTACCCATTAAAGTAATACAGCGCATATAAATGATGACAAAAATTTGTTTCTCTAAAATTACTTATATTTAATAAGTTAGTAAAATATAATATTCTTTTAATATTATATTAGAGTTCATTTTTATAACTATTATTATAGCTGCTTATTATTATCATTATTCTTATTACTATGACTTTGTATCGACAAAACTATAAATATTTAAATTTTATTTTAAATCTCATCAAAGTTGTTGATCGATAAATTTTGAAGTCATGAATTTCTAAAAAATTTATAACATTTTTGCAAATCAACCAAGATACCGATTTGTAATTTTTTTAGAAACTCAAGAAATTCCTTCAAATGGTATAGCCGAATAAGCATGATAAAAGTGCCCCTAAACCAAATTCAACTTATGTTACGCCAATCGAAAGAGCTTTCTAGGAATTCCATTTCCACGAAGTTTTAACCATCTATCCCTATTACTAGGGCAGTTATTAAGCGAAACATGATTTACAGTTTAAGCTTAATTTCTTTTTTTCTATTCCAGTGTCACGTCCGCAACGGAAGTATCGAATACCCGATACTTCTCGGACATCCGAGTATCCTGTCACGTTGTTCGTCAACGTGGCGGATCTTTTAGGCGTCAGCTCACAGTGTTACTAGGAGGCCCTTATTGCTGATACCAGCACTTTTAGGCGGGCCTTCTTATCATCCTGAGTCCCGTCGTCGAGCCACTCCTGCTTCGACGCTCGCGACGCACGCCACGCTACGCTTGATCGATTGACCCACGTTACATGGTGGCAGCGGTTGTTTTGAAATAAGAAATTTTAGTAAAACATAATAAAAGAACAACAGATACGGGATATTATAAAAAAAAGAGAACAAAGCGAATTACAAAAAAAAAATTTAACAGACAATTTAACAAATTAACAGTGTATAAAAAAAATAAACACACAGTGAATTGCAACAAAAAGAAATTAACAGACAGATAAACAAATTAACAGTGTATGAAAAAAAAAACAACAACAGTGAATTACAAATTTAACAAACGATAACAAAAAAAAGAGAGACAGTGAAAAGGTGGAAAAAAAAGAAGAAGAAGGACAAAAACAAACAAACAAAAATTGTGTTGCGAAAAAAAAGGTGAACAAAAAAAAGACAAGGAAAGAGGAATAGAAACAAAACAGACAAACAGACGACTGCACGAACAACTATAACTACAACAACAGCAACAAAAAGCTACAAAAACAAGAAAAAGGACAATATACGAAATTCAAAAGGACAAGGACAAAATACGAAATCCAAAAAGACAAGGAGAAGGATATACGAATTCCAAAAGGACAAAATAAAAATTAGCATACATGAAATACATACTGTTACTCTGGTAAGTACAATTATTTTACTGCATGAATAAATTAAAAAAAAACAAGTTCTTTGATTATCAAAGTTTTGTAACTTTTTTTTTCTCTCTCTTTTCTTCTTTTCAAACCTAAAAAACCCTAAAAGCAATATTTACAAAAAATAAAACAAAATAAAACAAAATAAAAATTAGAGAACAAAAATTACACATTTTTCTGTTAATTATATTACAAAACGAAACCTTACAATTAAATTCATAAAAGAACTTTAGTAGAGTCCAGCATAAAAAACGATAAAGATAAGAAGTAACTTGACACCCCAAAGAACTTGAATGCTAGTATATTACTGCATGCTGCTTTGCCTTATGCTAATATACAATATACAGAGTGGTACTGGAAAAACGATATTGATATTTCATTTTCTTTGACTCTTTCATTTTTTCTTTAATTTTGACATTTGTGAATTGTGACTTTATTGAATTTGACCTTTTTTTTAATTCTGAAATTACTAGATTTCGAGTTATTTGACTTGATTTTTGTTTACTTTTGACATTTCCCGAATTTCGACTTTGAATTTACACTTTTGTTTTGAATTTTAACCCTTCGTCTGTAAACGTTTTTTCGGGACCCGCCGTCTGTAAACGTGGGTCATTCGTGTCCTGACGTTGTTTGACCTACTTATAACAATAAAAAAAATCTGAAAAAATTCAAGCTGATGCTGAAAACCTTCAACTTTATGTATCCATGCTAAAGATATCAAAAAAAAATTTTTTTAATTTATTTTTTACACATAAATGACGACAACTCGCGAAAAAAGTTGTTTTACTTCAAAAATCATAACTCAGAGAAAAAAACAGATATCGATTTTCTAAAAACGGCAAATTAAAGTACAATAATACAGTTTTGATAAAAAAAATATGAGGTATTGACTATATAATATTAAATGATTAAGTTTTAAGGGTCAAAAACGACAAAAATCAAACATCGTAAAGTCTGCTTTAATTCATTTTTATTACAAAAAAATCTGTAAAAATTAATAAAAAAAATCTATTCGATACAAGAAACGCAACAATAGATGCAATGGTCGTCACATAGCGGTTTTTGACATTTGTTGCAACAAAAAATAGTTTTTTTAACTTTAACGCGATCGCCAGTACAAAGGTGGCATCGCTTGCGTTTGCCTAAGCGATCAGACACAATTGTTGTATTCTCAACACTTTCTACGGGTATAAAATTTCGTATCGTACTGAGAAGCCTTTTTTGCAACCCAGGTCTCATTCGGCGTTCTTGCATATGCGGCATCACAAGTGAAAGAAATAAATCTTTAAGAATTTTCGACGTCTAATTCCTTCTTCAGCAGCCTCTGTTTCATCGTTCTCGCTCTCCTCCGACGTCCCATTTTCGTCCGATTCAATGGCAGATACACTATTTTCTTCCATCGCGTCTATTTCTTCTTCGCTGATGTCGCCATCAAAATATGAAACGCTTTCTTTCTGTCGCAAAATGCGTGACACTTGCTCTGGGGAACGCTGCGCCATTTTGTAATTCGAGCTACAAATAAACACTTCTTTTGCTTTATAAAATTCTACGCGTTAAACTCTTTAAATAAATGTAAAGACGGTTTAAAAGCCAAATTTTGATTTTCACTCACCTGTGAAATTCGCTTACGCCGTCTGTAAAGGTGGGTCATACGTGGGCACACCGATATTAATCTGCTCACAGCTCCTACTCAGAAGGGACTGGGACGTGGACCTTCCGGGATTCATTTCCTCTCCTACATAAGTTTTTTTAGGAGGGGCTAAGAAACATCCTCCGCTCTTTCCGTAAAAGTTACAAGCGAAAATAGTTTTGGCCGGGCCACGAATGACCCACCTTTTCAGACGAAGGGTTAAAATTCTTAAGATTAAATTTTTATTAAAAAAATAAATAAATAAAACAGTAAATAATAATAATAATAAAACACAAAACAGAATTATTTTCGTGACATTTACCTTGAAATTTTTACTAAAAATCACGCAAAATGGAAAATGAAGCTCAAAATTTACCTGTACGCGAGGTACATATGCCAAAATCCACAATTAATTTCAAAGATGTCAATGGATATATTCCCTCATTTGACGGGTATAATATGCCTGTTGAAGACTTTTGCGAAATTTGAGAGGCGGCCCAATCAATTCTCTAAATAACTGACAGGACGAAACTCATTAAAGTATTACCTTTAAAATTGACAGGAAGCGCGAGACAGCAAATTTTTAACAAAAATTATAATACTTTATCAGAATTATTAAACGATCTTAAAAAAGTATTTAGTGAAAATTTAGAATTATGCGACCTTGAAATAGGATTAAAAAGTTCTAGCCAAAATTACAATGAAAATGTATTAAATTACACACACCGAATACAAAAAATACTTAAACGAATTTTAGTCAGATTACAACAGATGTACAATAGAAGAGTAGACGAAGAGTTATTAACAGCACGTATTACAGAAATGAGAGAATTAGCAACAAAGACGTTTATCCGCGGTTTACACGAAGACATTTATAATCTAATCGTAAGTGAAAATCCTGAAACATTCGAAATAGCAACGGATAAAGCATTTGCAATTGAAAAAGAATTGGAAAAAAGACGGAGATTACAATTATCTAAAGGGACTTCCGTTTCCGGTTGGAGCTAGAGTGGTTTGAGCGAGTGAAGGCCGGAGTAAGAGTGCAGGGTTGTGGGAGTATAAGAGAGTGTTTAAAAGCGGAGGAGGTTGTGGGAGGAAGAGGTGGAGAAGGAGGGAGGGGAGAGTGGAGTGAAGGTGAAGGAGTGTTGGATAGAGAGGTGAAAAGAGTGAAAGAGGTGAGTGCGTGGAAGTGAGGTTAGGGAGTGAGGGAGCGAAGAATAAGGAAATAGAAAGCGGTGCAGGGTAGAGTGGCATAACGAGGAGAAGTGGAGCAGGGAAAGAAGGGTGGAAAGAGTAGGGTGAGTGTAGGAGAGGGTACAAGGGTGAAAAGTAAAGGGATAAGGGCTGGTAGAGACGAGGGAAGGGAAGGGTAAGGGGAGAAAAGGCGGGAAGGACAGGCGTGAGAAGCAGACGGTGCGACGAGGACGGTAGCGGTAGGAAGGTGAACGAGCAGAGAGGGTCGGTAAAGAAGACAGGAGGGAAATTCAAATTGGTAGAATACAGTAATGGAAGGGAAAGGGGGTAAAGGAGTGGAGGGTGCGGAAAGAGGGAGAGGGAGACCGCCGAACGTGGAGAGGCTGAACAGACGGGGGAGGGAGAGGGCGGAATCGTGCAGCGGGATTGATGAGCTGTGGAAAAGGAAGAGGGAGGCGGAGGAAGAGGAGAAAGCGAGGGAGGAGAAGGAGGCATTCAAAAAGAGCAGGATGTTGAGGAGGTCTCCGACTCCGACGACGGAGGAGAAAGGGGAAGGAGGGGAGGGAGCTTCGATGGGAGACTTGGCTGCTCTGATCAGGGAGGTGGCGGAGACGCTAAGAGCTGAGATGAAGGAGCAGTTTAGAGGGATGAGGGAAGAAATGAGGGAGGACGGGAGGAGAAGGGAGGAGGAGTGGAGGAGGGAAAAGGAGGAGATGTGGCAAAGAATAGAGGAGTTGGAAAAGAAGGCGGAGGGAGGAAGGGGGGTAGGGAAGGATGCAGGAGAGTATGTAGAGGGAGGAGGGGAATTAAAAAGGTTAGAAGAGATGGTGAGGGGCATGGAGAGGAAGGCGGAGTGGGCGGATAGAGAGGAGAGGAGGAGGAACGTGGTAATAAGGGGCATGAAGTTGGGGGTGGGGGAGGAGTTAGAAAAGTTAAAGGGGAAATTAGAGGGGTGGGGGATAAAGGGGGAAATAGGAAATGCAAGAAGGGTGGGGGGAAGGGAGGCGGATGCGGTAGTGGTAAGGGTGGGTAATATGGAAATCAAAAGGGAGATAATGAAGAGGAGAAGGGAGATCTGCGGGATTGGAGAAAGGATCGAAGATGATCTAACATGGAAGGAAAGAAAAATGCAATGGAGATTGAGAGAGCTGGCAGGAAGGGTGGAGAGGGAGGGGAAGAGGGTGAGGGTGGGGTACGGGAAGATTTGTATAGAGGGGACATGGTGGAAGTGGGACGAGGAGGAGGAGGTTTTGAAGGACTGGGGAGGAAGGAAGAGGGAGTCGGAGGGATTGGAGAGGGAGGGAAACGAAGTCATGGTAAGGGGGGAGCGGGGGAGTAAGAAAGGGAGGAGGGAAAAAGGGAAAAGAAAAAAAAGTGGAAGGGGGGGTGAAAATCGCATTTTGGAACGTAGCAGGGGTGGGGAACAAGGACAAAGAGTTCGGCAGGCCTAAAGGAGTTTGACGTGGTGGTGGGGATGGAAACGTGGATGGATGAGAAAGGGTGGGAAAGAATTAAGGGGAGGGTGCCATGGGACTACGAGTGGGACATGCAGTGGGCGACGAGGAGAAGCAAGAAGGGTAGGGCGAAGGGAGGGATGATGGTAGGAGTAAGGAAGGGTTTGGAAGGGGTGGAGAAGGGGGAGACAGAGAAGGAGGAGGGAATAATAACGAAAGGTTTTAAGGTCGGGGGGAAGGCTTGGAGAGTGATAGGGGTGTACGTGAATGGGGACATGGAAAGAAAGGTAGAGAAGCTAAGAGAGTGGATGGAAGAGAGGGGGAAAGAGGAGAGGGTGCTGATTGGAGGGGATTTTAATGCGAGAATAGGGGAGTTGGGTGGGAGACTATGGGAGGGAGGGGGGGGGGGGGAGATGGAAGGAGGTCTAAGGACAAGAAAGTTAACGCGGAGGGAAGGAGGCTGGTGGAGGCCATGGAGGCTGCGGGGTGGGGGGTTCTGAACGGGTGCATGGAAGGCGACGAGGATGGGGTGATGACGTTCACGGGGGGGAGAGGGGAATCGGTGATAGACCTGGTGTTCGCCAGGGAGGGGACAAGGGAGGAGTGTGAGGGGCTGGTGGTCGGGGACAGGATGGACTCAGACCATCACCCATTAATAGTGACGCTAAAAGGAGGGAGGAGAGGTAGGGAGAGACAGAGGGAGGGGAAGAGGCAGAGGGGGAGAGGGAGATGGTCGGAAAAGGACAAGGAGGAGTATAGGGTGAGGACAGAGGGGTTTGAGTGTGGAGAAAGTACGGTAGAGGAGGGATGGGTGGGGTTGAAGAAGAGGATAGAGGAGGGAAGAGAAGAGATGGAGAAAGGAAGGGAGGAAGGTGGTAGAGGGGAGAAAAGGAGAGGATGGTGGGATGAGGAGTGTGCAATAAAGAAAAGGGAAGTGAGGAGGAGGCTGAGGGAGTGGAGGAGGGAGAGGGGTGAGGTAGAGGAGTACTACAAGGGGAAAAGGGAGTATAGAGAGTTATGCGAGAGGAAGAAAAAAGAGGAGGAGGAACGATTTATAAAGGAGGTAGGAGCAGTAAGGAACGACGCGGAGGTGTGGGCACTATTGGGGAGAGAAAGGAGGAGTAAAAAGGGAATAAACGAGAGGATTAAGATGGAGGAGTGGAAGGAGTTCTTCATGGCAGGGCTGGGTGGGGTAGACCACAAGGTGGTGCAGGGAAAAGGGGGAGGAAGGAAGGAAGTGCTGGAGGGAATAGGGAGGGAGGAATTTGGGGGAGTGTTGAACAAGCTAAAAGAAGGGAAGGCGGCAGGGGGAGATGGGATAGGAAACGAGGAGTGGAGGTTTGGCGGGCGGGGGGTGAGGGAGGGGGGATGGAGGATTTGTAACAAGGTTTGGGAGGAGGGTGGGTGGTTAGAGGAATGGAAAGAAGGTGTCATAGTACCGGTGCTGAAGAAGGGGGGAGGGAAGAAAGTAGACGATTATAGGGGGGTAACACTGATGCCGACTTTATACAAGGCGTATGCAACGGTGTTGACCAGAAGGCTGGAAAAAGAGGTGGAGGAGAAAGGGATTCTGGGGGAGTGGCAGGCGGGGTTCAGGAGAGGCATGGGCACTATGGACCACATTTACACCCTGAACTACATAGTGGGCAAAGAGCTGGAGAGGGTAAGGGGGAAGGTGGTAGCGCTTTTCTTGGATTTGAAGGGGGCTTTTGATGCGGTGTGTAGGGAGAGTTTGTGTGAAACGATGAGGAAGAGGGGCATAAGGGAGGGGCTAGTGGAAAGGGTGGAGGAGGTGTATAGGGAGGTGAAAAGTAGAGTGAGGGTGGGGGAGAAGACGAGTGAGGTGTTTTGGACGGCAAGGGGGGTGAGACAGGGGTGTCCTCTAAGTCCGATACTATTTAATATATTTATATCGGACTTAGAGGACAAGCTGAAAAGGATAGGAAGGGGGGGGATAAGGGTAGGAGGGGAGAGGGTTAGAGCCTTGGCATATGCGGACGACATCGTGATACTGGCGGAGGGGGAGGAGGACATGAGGGTGGTGATGGCAGAACTAGAGGGATATTTCGAGGGGAAAGGGTTAAAGGTAAATACAGGTAAGACGAAAATGATGAGGTTTAGGAAGGGCGGGGGGAGAGAAAAGAAGGTGATTTGGAAATGGGCAAGGGAGGAGATAGAGGAGGTGAAGGTGTTTAAATACTTGGGGTACGTTTTTAAGAGGAACGGGGGGCAGGAAGAGCATGTAAAGGATAGGGTGGCAAGGGCGGGGGGAGTGATGAGGCAGGTATGGAGTCTGGGGAAAAGGAAATTTGGGAGGAACTGGGAGAGGAGGTTGTGGCTCTTTGACGTTCTAGTGTGGACGGTGTTGAGCTATGGGGTGGAGGTGTGGGGATGGAAGGAGAGGAGGGAGGTTGAGGCGCTAGGGGAAAGGTATTTAAGGTGGGTCCTAGGGGTGGGGTGGAGAACGCCGGGATACATGGTCAGGGAGGAGTTGAAAAGGGAGAAATTGAGGACGAGAGCGGGTAGAAGGGCGTGGGGTTTCGAAGAGCGGTTAAGGGAGGGGAAGGGGAACGAGTGGGCAAGGAAGTGCTGGGAAGAGGTATGGGTAGGGGAGGGAAGGGAAAGGAAGTGGGAGAGGGAGAGGGAGGAATTTTTTAGGGCAAGGGGAAGGGGGGCGTTAGAGAGGGGAAGGGGAGGGTACGAGGAGTTGGAAAAGGAGGACGTGAGGAGACAGATAAGGGAGAGGGAGGAGAGGATAAGGGAGTCCAGTTATAATAGATGGTTTAAGATGGTGGTGGCAGAGGGGATTCCGGAGTACTTGAAGAAAGGTTGGGGGGAGGAAAGGTGGGGAAGGGTGGCAAGGTTTAGGCTGGGAGGGGAGATGAAGGAGGGACGATACTGGGAGAAGGAGGAGGACAGAGTTTGCAGGATATGCGGAGGGGAGGAAGAGGGGTGGGAACATGTGCTGGAGAGATGCAGGGGGGTGGGGAGGGGGGGAGAAGCATAGGGGAGAGAGTGAGGGAAATATTGGGAGAGGGAGGGGAGGGGGAGGAATGGATGAGGTGGTTGGAAGAGGAAAGGAAGAGGAGCGAGTGTGGAGAAGGGGAGTGGGAGTGAGTGGAGGGGAGGGGGAGGGGTGAGAATGGAGATGGGCGTGGAAGGGAGTGGTTTGAGTGTAAGGAAGGAGATTGTATGTGGAGGCATACACCGGAAGCGGAGGCCCAGACGGCGGCGTTCTCTCTCTCTCTCGCGCTTGCGTTTAGTTTTAAGACGTTAGTTTAAGTTCTAGGTTAAGATAGACGTAAGACTGTATTGTAAGATATTGTAAGATGAAGTAGCGGAAGGTAACCCGGAAGGGAAATAAACATACATACAATTATCTAAAAACAATTCGACATTTGAAACATTAAAAGTAAGATTCACAGAAACACATCCCTCAACCGACACAGACAGTAAACAACACAAGGTAAAAACAAAATTATGTGCATTTTGCGATAAAACAGGACACGAAACGGAAAATTGTTGGTCCTTACAAAGATATAAACAACGAAGAAATAGTAGATACGAGTCCCACACAAGACAAAACTACTCCTCTAATACATTTAAGAACCATCGTGGAAGATTTAATAATTATCGCGACTGGAATAAACGTGACGATTCAAGAGACAGATACGATAGATTTCAAGACAGACGAGACAATTCACGTAGTAATTCGCGTAGTAATTCACGAGACAGACGAGATAATTCTCGAGATAGACGAGATAATTCCCGAGACATAAATTTACAAAGCGAACGAAACAGATTACTAGAATTCCTTACCATCAATCGAAACAAATATTTCGGCAAAGATCCCCGAGATGAACATGACAGTAGCAACAGTAGATCAAATTCGCGCGAAAGAATTAATACAAATAGCAAACAAAATAGCAGGAAAAACTCAACTAATGGCGAGATGACAGCGGAAGAAATCGGAGAAAGGCTAAAAAACTTGGAATGGGCTTCGCGGGAGAGCGTGACGCGAAGCGGGAGTCAAGAACGCAAATAAAACCCATTCGAAGTTTTAAGGTAAATTACAGAAAATCTTCCTGTCACCAACCTGTACCTATAATTATCGATTCAATAACTTTAAAAAATAATCAAGCAAAGTTCCTTCGGGATTCTGGAGCTTAAGTAAACTTAATAAAAGAAAGTAAGCTCAAACCGGATGTCATGACGTTTTCCAAACAAATTTACGAATTGACCGGTATCACTGAAGGCAAGGTTCAAACATTAGGCAGGTGCATTTTAAAAATAGCCTCAAAACTGGCACTTTTTCATATAGTTCCGGATAACTTTCCAATACCGGCAGACGGCATGATAGGTGACGAATTCTTTCGTGAAAACATGGTAGAATTGTCATATGCTGAACAATGTTTGAAAATCAATGGGTCGAGAATCCCATTCACAGAGTCCGAAAAAATCGTTTTGGCACCGCGTATTTTAAAACAAATTCCAATTCGGATTATAAATTCAAAAGTAAAAGAAGGATATATTCCCCAAATACAAAACAATAAGGGAATATTTTTAGGAAATGCATTAGTGACACATAATGACGGAATCGCCTACCTACGCGCAATTAACACAATCTCAACACTGGAGACTTTGAAATTCCGATAGTGGAACTTCAGCCTGTCGAACAAATAATAGTACCAGACGAAATGAAAAGACATGGTTATTTAAAGAACTTCGAAAATACTGACATTAACAATAGTAAGACTTTTGACATTTTTTGCGTAAATGCAACAAAATTAAAACAAGACAGAATTAAATTATTAGAAGCATCACTAAATCTCGAACATTTGAAAAACAACGAACGTAAACATGTATTAGACCTAGTTTCGGAATTTCCAAATTTATTTTATTTACCCGGAGACATGCTAGGACACAATTCGTGTATCCAGCATGAAATTTATACGACAGACGAAAAACCAATAAATACAAAACAATACAAATTTCCTTTGGTACACAAGACAGAAATTAAAAAGCAGGTTGAAGATCTATTAGAAAAAGGAATTATTTAACCATCTACATCACCCTACAATTCACCAGTATGGGTAGTTCCCAAAAAACCCGATTCAAAAGGGAATAAAAGATGGCGGATGGTAATCGATTTCCGTGGATTGAACGACAAAACTGTCAGTGATGCATATCCGTTGCCAAACATAACGGATATGCTAAACCAATTAGGTAATGCGCGCTATTTTACGACTTTAGATTTCGCATCTGGCTTCCATCAGATAGAAATGAGTCCGAAAGACCGATATAAGACAACATTTTCAACACCGAATGGACATTACGAATTTAATCGTATGCCATTTGGATTGAAAAACTCTCCGGCGACTTTTCAGCGCCTTATGGATGTTGTGCTGTTTGGGTTGCAAGAAACTGATCTATTTGTAAATCTGGATGATATAGTCATATACGCAAAAGACTTGGAAGAACAGAAAAAGAAATTCCAATGTCTAGCAAAAAGACTATCAGATGCAGGATTGACATTGCAAACGGACAAATGCCAATTCTTAAGTGAAGAAGTCGTATATTTAGGCCACAAAATTACGAAACACGGTGTACAGCCAAATACGGACTTAATAACAGCAATTACGGAGTTTCCAATGCCTAAGTCAGCAAAACAAGTGAAACAGTTCCTGGGTCTGACTGGCTATTATCAACGATTTATACAAAATTACGCAAAAATTACTCAATGTCTGAACCAACTACATAAAAGTAACGTAAAATTCCAATGGACTGATATACAACAGGACGCTTTTGACACACTACGTAGCAAAATCGTAAAGGAAACAATACTAAAATTTCCGGAATTTAAGAAACCATTTAAATTAACAACGGACGCTTCAGATTATGCTATGGGAGCAGTTCTTAGTCAAGAACACGACAACTTTGATCATCCAATAGCATATTTTTCAAAAAGTTTCAAAAAAGCCGAATTAAATTATGACACAACGAAAAAAGAACTTTTTGCGATTGTACAAGCAGTAGAACATTTCCGGCCATACCTTTATGGTAATAAATTTACGTTAATAACAGACAACAGAGCGATAACATACTTGACCAGTAAAAAGAATCCTCCACAACAACTTAGACGCTGGCAGACAATACTCAACGATTATGAATTCGATATTTTACATAAACCAGGTAAACTAAATTACGTAGCAGACGCACTTTCACGAAATCCGACAACAGCATCCGTTATGCCTATTAGAAGCAGAGAAGTCTACACTGACGAAACAACTCGTAACAAAGAAAAACGAACTAAGGAATACCATCAACCTCAAACGAGACCACATGTGGACGACTCTCTGGACTCGGAACAGGACCAAAAGAGATCGAAATTAGCTGCCGAATCCGATACCTCGTCAAACTTTAGTGACACCACGGACCAAGAAATTTGGGAAATTGATAATACGGACATCGAATCCAGTGACGAATGGGAAGTCAAAAAAGGAACAGAAGACACACAAATAACAATAAAAAGAAAACAGAAACCAATGAAAGGATTAAAACTAAAAAGAAAAGAAAATACAAAGGAAAAGAAGGAATTTCTGCAACAATTGGAATTAAAGGAGAGAAGCAAAGAAAAAGAAGCAACAAGAAAAGAAGATATAAAGAAAAAAAAAGATTCTTCAGAGGATGAACAAGCGCCAAAAATCAATACACGGGCAGAAATACATGAACCGGTAATAAAAGGAAAAAGGGTCAACCCACAAATGAATATAAAAGAAGAAAAAGATAAAAAGGCCGATAAAGAGAGCCTAAATGAAATAAAAATATTTAAAGAAGGGGACCCGGAACTGAAATTCGCCGGAATAGGTGCTAGCCCGCCAGGAATTCGCGCTGAAGATCCAATAAAGAAGATAGAAGAAATATTGTTGCGAACAAACAAAACTCCAAAAAACCAGGACTATAATTCTCCAGTAACTCCAACATTTAGATCCCCAGAAATTCAAACTGAAGAAACGCCGACTCCTACATTCAGGTCTCCAGAAAAACTAACAGAAGAAACTCCGACACCAGAAGTAACCCCAAATTTTCGCTCTCCAGATAAACATACAGCGAAAACGACACGATTAACAAACAAAGATGACTTTTTGGCTATGGACATATCGGACAAAGATTATCAACCAACTTCGTACCACAAAAAAACGACAAAATTGTCACAGGAACCAATGGAAACAAGAAGTAGAACGAAAATTACAGAAGACATTACGGTTAAAAATAATATAAAAATTAGGCAGTCAAACGTAATTTCAGAAAGAACACATATAGCATTCTTTATGTCAGCTGACTGTTCCTTCAATACAAAAACAGAAAAAGCTTTGGCAGAGAAAGCAAACATGAAACAAATTAATTTATTGAAACAGAAACCGACGATTGGAACAGTAATAACGACTCGTAAAGGTACAAAGACGTATTTTGGACTAATTTACAAGCAATACTTTTCGGACGATATAATGCTACCAAATATTAAAAAATGCCTGGAATTCTTTTTAACAGAACTAGAAAAACTGCAAATCTGTTCATGCTCAATTCAAAAAGACGGTGAAATGATGAGTGACGCATGTTGGGAAAATGTTCAAAGGTACTTGCGACTAATGATGATAAATTCAGAAATAGAAATAATACTTTGCGAAAGAACATTAAACATTCCAGCTACACAGGATAGAGCACAAATTATTAAAGAATATCATTCTTCGGCTATTGGAGGACACAAAGGAATCACCAAAATATATTACAGAATCTTACTTGACCATTACTGGATCGGAATGAAAACAGACATTCAAAATTTTATAAAATACTGTGAAACTTGTCAGAAAAATAAATTGGTAAGAGTAAAAAACAAAGCACCGATGCTAATAACAGATACACCGATTGATACTTTCGACAAAATAGCTATTGACATTTTCCGACCGTTACCAAAAACAAAAACAGAAAACGTATACATTTTAACAATAATAGACGTACTTAGCAAATATGCAATTGGCGTACCTTTAAAAAATATTACAGCTACCGACGTAGCTCTAAAGCATTAGCTAGTATATTTATCTGTACTTACGGACCGCCAAAGGCATTGTTATCAGACCAAGGACGAAATTTCATGTCTGAAACCTTACAGGAATATGCAGACTTATTCAAAATTAAACAATACACAACGACAGCGTATCACCCACAATCAAATGGAACATTAGAAAGAAGCCACCACACACTGAAAGAATATTTAAGAAACTTCATAGACGAAAATCGCGAATGGGACGAGTGGCTACCGTTCGCCATGTACTCATACAATTCCAGTATCCATGAATCTACAGGATTCATACCATTTGAATTGATTTTTGGTAAAAAGCCTAGAATTCCTTCAGAATTTGCTCCGGACGACAAAATTATTTCATACGAAGACTATTTGGTACAGTTAATTAGACAACTAACGGACTTAAAAACGGACGCTGTTAAACAATAGAAAAATCGAAACAAAAAACGAAATTTTATTATGACAAAAAGAATGTTAAAAATCCAGAGTTCAAAGTAACACAATTAGTATTTCTACTTCGAGAACCGCGAAAAACGAAATTCGACAATGAATATGTAGGACCGTACGAAATTTTGAAAATAACAGACCGTCATAACGTTAGATTGAAAATAACCGACGAAAAAACAAAAATAGTACATATAGATAAAATTAAATTGGCCTATGTTTCAGGTCTGTCGCATACGCAGTAGGCCAAGATGAGACTTTTAAAATAACTACATTGGATAAAAATCCTGGACTGTATTCAGAAGATTTAGGATTACTACGGACGTACCATACGAAATGGACTTTGGTTACGTACATCAACACGGAAGACCTACTTACAAGAAAAGACACCACACTGCATAACCTTATTTTCATTCAAAATATTTGCAACAAATTAGGAAAAGATTGCACCATACGAAATCAACTACATAATATAAAACAAAGATTAAACAACGTTTTAACCGCACACGACGTAATATACGATTTAGTTCAAATAGATAAAAATACCAGAAACAAAAGAGCAATTTTTAGTTTCTTTGGGAAAATTTACAAAAAACTTTACGGAACATTAGATGAAGACGACGGAAACAGAATTTTTAACCAAATTGAATCCATTTCCAATAGTACTTATGATTTAGCAGAACTAGTACAAAATCAAACACATATTATAAAATCACAATTTGATACAGTACGGAAACAAATTAACAGTTTAGGAAAATCCTTAGTGAATTTAACAATCAAAATCAATAGCACGAATTACAGTACAGCTAAACATATTCATATCCTTGAAATACAGCAAGAATTATTGCAATGTGTAAATGTAATCGAATCCGACTTGTTAGAATACGAAATCGATATAAATAGTTTTATCGATATTTTGTTATTCACTAAAAATGGACAAGTTCATCTAAAAGTACTATCGGGACAGCAAACAATCAGAAGTGCACAAGCTATTCAAAAATCAGAACCAAATCTGGAATTTCCAATACCGGTCAACACAGCCAATGTTGCAGACCTACTACAACTTGCAGACTTGATGATATTCCATAAACAAGAAACAATAGTCTATGTTATCAAAATTCCATTGTTAAATTTAGAGAAATTCAGACTATACCACCATATTTCGGTTCCAGTCAGACAGTATGACAGATCATATCGTACTGAATTCGCGTATATAAAACCAACCACTACATTTTCCGCAATTTCAACTAATTTCGAAAAATACTATACGATAGACAATGACAACTTGGAAAAATGCAAAAAATTCATCAGGAATATATTTGTTTACAATTTGGACCAAACCATTTTGATGACGGAAGTGAGTGCGAGATACAACTGTTAGCAAACCCACAATTTTTGAATTTCAAAATTTGTAATATTCAACTAAAAATTCTAAAAAGAACACAATGGTCTAGGATTCGCGACTCTAATGCATGGATATTCTCGACACCCGATACAGAAACGATACATTTGATTTGCAAAAACGAAGAGACGATTAGTACAACGATAAAAAACACAGGAATAATTCAACTTAGTTCTTCATGTGAAGCAAAAACCAGAAATAAGGACTTATTACCATTTAAAGAAATTCGAACATTAAAAAATATAAAAGTATTCGCAACTAAAACATTAAACATTTCGGAAATTTATCAAAATTCATTCGACTACAGTGATACCGTCAACTTGGCCGACGTACTAGAAGAACAGAAATCTTTAGTAGACAAATTACATTTACCAGATTTTTAACTAGAAACAAATTTAGGAACAATTATATCAAAAGCAAAAAGCTTTGCTAAAGACCGACAATATAGGGCACGTTTTGACAGACTGGAAAATAGCTTGCTGTACTCCGGAATATCAGTGGGAGCTATCATGCTCATTCTAGGTCTTGCATTGAAATTTTCAATGTTCAGTAAATTAGGATCATTCTGTAAATTATTGTCATGTTTATCAAAGAAGGAAAAAGTAATAAAAATTAATATACCCCGTAAAATCATAGAAAACATAGAATTACGCGAACCTCCACCACTACCAAGCCAACCTCCGACAGTTATTGTAAGCCACGAAAATGTACGACCTCAAACCGAATACGAAAGACGCAAGGCAATATCGTATTTCCAGGAATCTTTATAAATCGCTTATCATTACATGTACCTACATGTAATGATTCATCCCCTCTCCATCGTGGGGAGAGTGGTTGTGTGCTGTCAGGCTCCGTGTTCTTCGTTTATTTTGAGATGGTTTTTTCGACCAAATCAATATTTTGAGTCTTTCATCTCGTACAATTAGTGGTGCTCTCTTTCTTGGTTTTCTTTGTTCGAGTGATAATCTGTGGTGGTCTCCTCTTTTTTGCATTTTTCATCTGTGAGAGGCGGTTTGGACGTTCCATCTGTGACGTCACTGGTGAGATCGCGGTCTTTTTTCGGGAAACTTCGGCTGCTGTCGGCTCTCATCGTTCGGTATGTCGAATATTAATCTAAATAGGCAAGGTACCCGCACGCGTGCGGGTAGTGCTAGTAGTTCGAAGGCGGCAGGGGACTTGCTGTCCCCCTCTCCTTACTCCCCTTCTCATTTCATTACAGCTGACTCAGTCAGCTCTCTCAATGCGCTGCCTATTTCGAATATGGAATTAAAGAACATGCGTTCTAAGCTCTTACAGCATGATTCCTTGTTTTTGAAATATTTAGCAGAATCCAAAGAAACGTCCAGTAACAAAACCTTTCTTCAAGAACTTTTTCTGGGATATCAAACTGCTTTTAACTCCCTGGTCGCTGGCTACGCTGCTCTAGCTGAAAGGAATTTGACAGTTGAACAGTGTTCAAGTAGTGTCATAAAGGCAAACACAGGGCTCATTAGGAACTGCGTCAGCGGTGTCAGGGATGTCGTTGCGACTATCCCTGATGCTGTTGCGAGTGCCTTTCCCCAGACTTCTAACGTAGAGCAACCCCCCACCTCCTTCGCGGATGTACTCAAGACATCCACAGTCCACTTTCCTAGAGGTCCTAGTGTTGCCATTACCAGGACCAAGGATTTTATTATTGCCCCTTGCCCTTCTTCAAATGAGAACTTAAACACTGCGAACAAAACCAGAGACGTTCTCATGAAGGCTGTGAACCCGTCTGAAGTAGGCCTCAAAGTTGAGCGGGTCACAAATGCCGGGAAAAATAGTGTCCGGGTTGCTGCGGTTTCTGTAGATCTGGATAAGTTACGATCTTTGCCTTCTTTAGCGGAAGCAGGTCTAGTTGTAAAGGAAGATTTTAAATACAATCCTAGATTATTAATCTCAGGAGTCCCTGTTGAACTTTCCAAAGATTAAATCAGGGCAGATTTTGTCAATTATAACCTAGATGGTGTTGACAATCCAGACGTTAAAATCATATACATATACCCTTCTAGGAACAATAATCCCAAAACCCGATGTGTAATTGAAGTTCCTCCAGACGTTCGCAACTCCCTCCTTAATGCTGGAAAGGTTTTTCTTAGATTCACTTCTTGTACTTTTTCGGACCATACCAAAGTCTCTCAATGTTACAAGTGCCTATCTTTCGGGCATATTGCCAGTAACTGTAGATCTTCCTCTCATTGTGGACATTGTTCTGGAGATCATGAAATGAAGGACTGCAAGAACAGGCACCTTGAACCTTGCTGTTACAACTGCAAGCTTGCAAAATTGTCCAATGTCTCTTCTCATTCTGCTGCAGACGGTGAAAAGTGTCCTCTTCTTAAAAAACGAATAACTGACAAGGTCAGAAAAACTAACTATGGATGATGGCAACATTATTCGCTGAAAATATACGTGTCTGCCATGTGAACTGTCAATCGTTAACGGGACATCTTGATGAGTTTAGGTATATCTTTTCAAAACCTTCTTATTACTTGATCTGCATGTCGGAAACTTGGCTCAAGGACACAATCAGTGATGGCTTTGTTGCACTTCCTAGCTATCAACTTTTTCGTAGAGATAGAATTGGCAAAGTTGGAGGAGGAGTGGGTTTCTACCTGCATGATTCGCTTAGGGCTAAAATCCTAGCCGACTCTGGTGGCACCTACTGTTCTAAGCCGGAATTTATTATCGCTGAAATCTGCACCTCCAACTCCAACAAGCTTCTCCTGGCTGTTGTTTATAGACCTCCTCAGTCAGGTTTCCTGAATGAATTTGAAGACATTCTTCTTGAACTGTTTTCTTCATACAGTAACCTTATCATTGTCGGCGACCTGAACATTGACCTGTGCCAATCTTCTCACGAAACTGCACACCTACGTCGATTTGTCGAGTCTTCTAATCTTTTCTTTGTTCCTTTTAATTCCACTCATAATCTTCAGCATTCTCATACATGGATCGATCACTGCATTATTGACGATGATTCCAAATTGTATAATTACGGACAACACGGAGTAGCACTTTCTTCTCATGATTTGATTTACGTGGAATATAAATTCTCGGTCGTGAAGCATAAACAGAGACAATTTTCATGTAGAGATTTTAAGAATTTCTGTACTGAATCATTCATACGCGACTTATGCAGTTGCGACTGGACTTGTTTCTTTAGTGTCAATGACATTGACGAAATGGTTAACAGGTTCAACTACAACTTTCTTAATAGCTTAGATACTAATGCTCCATGGCATTCAGTTACGTCCAGAAGAAATCCTACTCCATGGATTTCCTCGGAGCTCAAAGAAGAAATGAAGGAAAGGGATCGAATTCGAAAATGCTGGCGAAAATACGGTACTATTGCTCTCCATGTGAAGTATAAGTCCATCCGTAATCGGATAAAAGAAAGAATTTTCAAAGCTAAAAAGCTTTATTATAATACAGTTTTCGGTAACCTCTCCAATGCAAAGGAAGTTTTTGGACACCTTGGAAAGTTGGGTTTAATAAAACGCAAAGCCCTCATGCTAGACTTCTGGTTCCGGCTGAGACACTCATCACCTATTTCTCAAGTATCGGTGCTCATCGCAGCACAACACACGGTACTATATATATAGGTGAACCGGAGTATAGCGACAATAAATTCTACTTTTCTGAACCTTCTTTGAAGGACGTCCAGACGGCCATTTTGTCATTCAAATCTAACGCCCTAGGAGTTGATGGTTTATCCATCTTGGACATAAAAAGAGCGCTACCAACCCTCTACCCCATCCTTCTCCATGTCTTCTCATTCTCACTCATTAATGGTGTCTTTCCTACCCTATGGAAGTCTGCTGTCATCTGTCCCATCCCTAAAATTAAATCTCCATCGTCGTGCAACGACTACAGACCTATTTCAATTCTGTGCTGTCTATCAAAAATTCTCGAGAAACTTGTCATTGTTCAGGTTACTCATTTCCTGGAAAAACATGATCTTTTGGATACTTTCCAATCGGCATACAAAAAGCATCATAGTACTCAAACTGCCCTCATCAGAATTCTAGATGATGTTAGACTAGCAACTGAACATAGGAAGGTGACCGTACTCATATTTTTTGACTTCTCTAAGGCATTCGACAGGGTTGATCACTCTATCTTAATCGAATCCTTAAGAGCTCTCAATTTCTCCTGGTCCGTCCTTGAATGGTTCTGCTCGTACCTCACTGGTAGACGTCAGGCAGTTAGAGATTCAGATGGTACTCTCTCTTCCTGGAAGGAACTTTCCTCAGGTGTCCCCCAAGGTTCTGTCCTTGGACCCCTGTTATTTTCTTTATATGTTTCAGGAATCAATAAAACTTTGAAGCACTGCAAATACAACTGCTACGCGGATGACCTTCAAATCTACTTGGAATCCGATTCTTACAATCTCGCGGAAACCATCGCCAAGATCAACGACGATGTAGCTGCCATATGTACCTGGGCTAGTAGCATTGGATTGCTACTTAACAACGAGAAAACCAAGGTCATGATAGCGGGATCAGCGAGATACCTCAACACCATTAGTCTACCAAATACTTGTAGGATCATGGTTAATGGGACTTATGTCCCCTTCTCCTTACAAGTAAATCATCTTGGTATCCCCATCTCGAACAATCTGTCTTGGGATACACATGTCAGAAACACCTCCAGGAAAATCTACGGTATATTGCACCAACTGAAACTGGCCAAACCTCTAGTGTCACAGGCTCTGCGAATACGCCTTATAACTACTTTGGTCTTTCCCCATCTTGATTACTGTTGCGTCATTTTACAAAATATTACAAAGGAACAGAACCAAATTTTGCAGAGAGCTCTCAATTCTTGTATCAGATTCATTTTTGACCTTAGTAGAGACGAACATGTAACGCCTTACTTGTACAAACTAGGGTGGCTGAGAGTGGATGAAGGACGGAAATATTTCACTTGTAGTCAGATCTATTCAGTTTTACAAAAGCAGCGTCCTTTGTATCTTGCTCAACTGTTCACTTTCCGCAATGAAGTAATCAGCAAAAATACTAGAACTGACTCCACGACGCTTAAACTGCCCCCGTTTCGTACTGAAATTTTCAAAGCTTCTTTTACCTGTTCTGCTGGGGAGCTGTGGAACAGTCTCCCCGTTACACTTAGAAAACAGCCTTCATATGCTGATTTTAAAAGAACGCTGTATTCATTTATTACCTCCTCTAGGGATCAAACGTGAATCTGCCATGCAAATCTTTTTCTTGTGTTACTCTGTTTTATTTTATCCATTTTATTTTATTATTTATATAATCTATTTCTAATCTTCTATTATATTGTAAGTCTATTTTCTCCGTTTATATTTTTTTGTTATTTGTATACTATCATGTTTTTATTGTTATTGTTAACTACTTTTATTCTTTGGAGCCTACGGTAATTATACTCCAATCAGAATATTCTGTACATATGGTTTCGCGCTTTAGGGGACTCGTCCCAGAGCGCTTTAATAAATGATTATTATTATTATTATTATTACCTACTATACTTATAATTTTTTTTAAATACAAAATATATTTTTGGAAATGAAAGTGCTATTTCATTTTATTTACTCAATTGCACTATATGGCTTATACTAGTATATAAATTAAACCATTCTTCCCACAGACAAGATCCTTCGAACGATCCAACATTAATACACCAAAACTCCTACAAACACTCCCCAAAATACTAATAGTTTAGACTGTTACAGGCTCACAAACAAAAAGAGTTATTATAATGACGAAGCGACTTGGAACTTTTGGATATTATATGTACAATCCCCCTCAAAAAACACCTCTGGTGCAAAAAATCGAGACAAGTTCATGTATAAAAAGTAGTATCTCTACAAAAAGCAGATCTGATGCAAAAAAAACCCAAAAAATTTCAAATTTACACGAAACGTCCAAAAATAAAAATTTTGAAAATCTTCAACCAAACAAAGTAGTTAAATCCGATAATAATAGACAAGTTCAAAATTTCCATTATACCCATATGAATTTTGAAAAACTTCGGCCAGATAAAGTTGTTAAATCCGATAACATTAGACAAGTTCGTTTTTTCCATTATGTCTCTACGAATTACTTTGGACCAAAAGTTCACAAAAGTACCTAGTACTCTCCACTTCATATGATTTGTCAATTTCTTCCATGTACATGTGGTAATTAAAACAAAACGGAAAGAATTTTTTCTGTTTACGTGATTAGAACCGGTACTGAACTTGTCGGGCCCCGAATGCGGTAAAATGAAATTAAATTTTAAGATATTTATTGCTTGTTCTTTGGGTTCGGGCCCGACAAGTTCAGTACCGGTTCTAATCACGTAAACAGAAAAAATTCTTTCCGTTTTGTTTTAATTACCACATGTACATGGAAGAAATTGACAAATCATATGAAGTGGAGAGTACTAGGTACTTTTGTGAACTTTTGGTCCAAAGTAATTCGTAGAGACATAATGGAAAAAACGAACTTGTCTAATGTTATCGGATTTAACAACTTTATCTGGCCGAAGTTTTTCAAAATTCATATGGGTATAATGGAAATTTTGAACTTGTCTATTATTATCGGATTTAACTACTTTGTTTGGTTGAAGATTTTCAAAATTTTTATTTTTGGACGTTTCGTGTAAATTTGAAATTTTTTGGGTTTTTTTTGCATCAGATCTGCTTTTTGTAGAGATACTACTTTTTATACATGAACTTGTCTCGATTTTTTGCACCAGAGGTGTTTTTTGAGGGGGATTTGTCTCCTTTTTGCAAATTATTATTATCGGCTTTATATTTCGAGATAATAAAAAAAATGAAACAATACATAACGTGCGTCGGAAAAGTAAATTTTTCGTCTTTTGGATATTCTGGAAAACAAAACAGATCATATTTGAATGCCTAGGGCCTAGAGAACTTTGAAGTTAACCGATTTTCAAATGTTTTCGAAATGGCTCTTTGATTTTATGTACTCCTGATACTTTTTCTAAAATTTTTGTCAAAATTGAATGAAATATAAATGAAATAAAATTATATAAAATTGGTTTGACACTTTTGGAAGGGCGACTGTAGTCGCCTATCGTACGGCAGTGGCATTTTATCTAGAGTGACTTCAGTCGCCCGTAGTACGTCGGTGGCATCATTTTATGCAAAACGACTTTAGTCGTCCGCAGCAACGAAAGGTGGCATCATTTTGTGCAGAGCGACTGTAGTCGTCCGCAGCAACCAAACGTTGCATCATTTTGTGTAGAGCGACTTTAGTCGTCCGCAGCAACGAAAGGTGGCATCATTTTGTGTAGAGCGACTTTAGTCGTCCGCAGGAACGAAAGGTGGCATCATTTTGTGCAGAGCGACTTTAGTCGTCCGCAGCAACGAAAGGTGGCATCATATTGGGCAGAGCGACTTTAGTCGTTCGCAGCAACGAACGGTGGCATCATTTTATGCAGAGCGACTTTAGTCGTCCGCAGCAACGAAAGGTGGCATCATTTTATGCAGAGCGACTTTAGTCGTCCGCAGCAACGAAAGGTGGCATCATTTTGTGTAGAGCGACTTTAGTCGTCCGCAGCAACGAAAGGTGGCATCATTTTGTGTAAAGCGACTTTAGTCGTCCGCAGCAACGAACGGTGGCATTATTTTATGCAGAGCGACTTTAGTCGTCCGCAGTAACGAAAGATGGCATCATTTTATGCAGAGCGACTTTAGTCGTCCGCAGCAATGAAAGGAGGCATCGTGTCACGCGGAGCGAATTTAGTCGTCCGCAGCAACGAAAGGAGGCATCATTTTACGCGGAGCGACTTTAGTCGTCCGCAGCAACGAAAGGGTTAAATGTTTTCGTCTATTTTACCGCTTTTAAAGCGATCCCGCCACTTTAACCGATTTTCAAATTTTTCAAAATGGCTCTTTGGTTTCATGTACTCCTGATACTTTTTCTCAAATTTTCGTCTATTTTGCCGCTTTTATTAAAGTGATCCCGCCACTTTAACCGATTTTCAAATGTTTTCAAAATGGATCTTTGGTTTCATGTACTCCTGATACTTTTTCTCAAATTTTCGTCTATTTTACCGGTTTTATTAAAGTGATCCCGCCACTTTAACCGATTTTCAAATGTTTTCAAAATGACTCTTTGGTTTCATGTACTCCTCATACTTTTTCTCATATTTTCGTCTATTTTACCGGTTTTATTAAAGTGATCCCGCCAATTTAACCGATTTTCAAATGTTTTCAAAATGACTCTTTGGTTTCATGTACTCCTGATACTTTTTTTCAAATTTTCGTCTATTTTACCGGTTTTATTAAAGTGATCCCGCCACTTTAACCGATTTTCAAATGTTTTCGAAATGACTCTTTGGTTTCATGTACTCCTGATACTTTTTCTGATATTTTCGTCTATTTTACCGCTTTTATTAAAGTGATCCCGCCAGTTTAACCGATTTTCAAATGTTTTCAAAATGGCTCTTTGGTTTCATGTACTCCTGATACTTCTTCTCAGATTTACGTCAAATTTACCGATTTTGAGCTGTCACTGATGCGACAGAATGCCTTTGAGTGTATGGAGTTTGAAGCTGTGTATATACACACCATGATTTGGCTCTTTTTCATGTGCCCGCACCTAGTTGCTTCGAGAAAAGATACACGTTAGCGCTCGCGCCCAATTCATACATGAACTTGTCTCGAGACACTACCGTGTCTCTTGATAACCGGCGTTAATGGTGTCCGGAGAGCTGCGAGTTGATACCCACTGTGATGACGTAGTCAGTTGAGTGTAGCATAGTAGGGTAGTCGAGACTTCTGCCTCTGTAGAAAATGGTCTCTACAAAGGTTTCAATAGCCGAGCTCGCTAAGCGACGAACTCGGAATTGGAAGGTTGGCGGTCGTCGGTTCAAATCCTACCGATGAATTTTTTTTTTTTTTTTTTCGTTAAACATTTTACATTTATAATATTACAAAATTGATAGAAAAACAAACGATATTAATTATTTTTACTTTTATAAAACTGTAATAAAAGTAAAAATAATAATGATAATAACATTATATATTGATATTGTAATATCATATTATATTATAATTGTAGTAACAAATTGATAATTAATAAATTTTTACAATATTTACTGTTCTCCTTGGCTTGAAATTATTTTTTAATAATTATATCTATTACTGGTATTGTAACATATTGCCGCGTAGTGGGGGAACCTTCCCCGCCGGCTTAAAGACACCATTTCTGCCCGAAGATGCCAGGAGTCTCGTATAAGACCCTTTCACTCGCACCCATTGCGATATGCATAAGAGTTTCTCTGTCATACGGCTGGCGTCTAGGCTACGTCACACATAGGAACGAGTCTTCTTGCAATAGAAACACTTATTGTTAAATTTAAAGTATGACATGGTCGAGGGTGCTAAGCGGCAGGTTCCTACTCTAAAACACCAAAATATTGAAAATTTTGCATTTGTTATTACCACTACCATTACGGCCAGGGAAATATTTTTTTCATTTATTAAATTTTTTGAATCTATAGAATTAACTTTCCAATAATTGATCACATAACTTTGACATGAATCATTGTTTATGCATTTGTTTTATTTACAAGTTCAATCATTTTTTTTGTATAAGTGGTAAAAAGAGTAATAAAGAATATTTTTATTTCATTCAATGGAAGTATTTAGTCATCTTTTTTTGGACTTTTACAGGCATTGCACTTTGTAGTTAATTTAAAAGTAATTACGATAACAAAAATTAATTATTTATGCAATTTCAATAGTTGTTTCATTATTATAAATTAATTTATTCAAATATAGCCTGAAACGTACGAAAAATGCTAAAGTTCAGTCATTCACTGGTTGATTCACCCAATATTACTACAAAATTGTCCGAAGACAGGCGAGACAGTAGTAACATCGTGTAATAAAAAAATATAAATTATAATATCTAACAACATTATAATTATAATAATAGCATTGTATATAATTTGTTGAATCCTTTGTTGGTCGATGATGATAATATTTTTCTTTTTCCTTGGTTTTTTATTTTTCGGCCGATATATATAAAATTTTTGATGTATACACGTTTCGTTTAGTTTCGGTTAATTATTGCTGATCTTCAGTATTTTGTAATTGTTATAGATTGATATTTGAATATATGCTTATTTTGTTATACTTTTTGCGTCATTTTAAATTTAAATCCTGGTTATCATTTCTTTACAACTCATTATTAACTCATTATTACTAAAAGATTACATAAGAAACGAAAGCAAAAAAACCAAAACAACATTTACATCATACAAAATAATTTAAAAATCGGTTTTCATCTAAAGAAATGATAACAAGGATTTCATTTTAAAATGTCGCAAAAAGTATAACAAAATAAGCATATATTCAAATATCGATCTACAACAATTACAAAATGCTGGAGAAGATCAGCATTAATTGATCGAAACGTTTATACATTAAAAATTTTATATATATCGGCCGAAAAATAAAAAACCAAGGAAAAATAATAATAATAATAGCATTGTATATTAATTATAATAACAATTGTTAATTAATACATTATGGTGAACGTTACTGCTCTCTTTAACTTCAAGTGAATTTTTATGATATATCTATTACAAAAAAGGTAGCACCTTGCCGCGTAGTGGGGGAAACTTCCCCGCCGGCTTAAAGACACCATATCTGACCGAAGATGCCAGGAGTCCCGTATAAGACCCTTTCACACGCACCCATTGCGATATGCATAAGAGTTTCTCTGTCATACGGCTGGTGCCTAGGCTACGTCACACATAGGAACGATTCTTCTTGCAATAGAAACACTCAGATTTAAAGTATGAAGTGGTCGAGGGCGCTAAGCGGCAGGTTGCAACTCAAAAGGTTTAAGTTTCGATTCCCGCCCACGGAGATTTTTTTTTTTCTTAAAATATTTTAATTAATTATTACATATTTTTGCAAAATCGCTCAAGGCCTGGCAAGACAGTAATTAGTTGCAATAGTATATCAATCTCATATATTTTTGTTTAAGTGGTGAAAAGAATATTAAAGAATATTTTTATTTCATTCAACGAAAGTATTTGGTCATCTTTTTTTGGACTTTTACACGCGTTGCACTTTGTAGCTAAATTAAAAGTAATTATTTCTAAAAAAAAAGTAAACAAAAATTAATTATTTATGTAATTTCAGTAGTCTTTTCATTATTATAAATTAATTTATTCAAATATAACCTGAAACGTACGAAAAATGCTAATGTTCAGTCATTCACTGGTTGATTTACCCAATATTATTACAAATTTGTCCGAAGACAGGCGAGGCAGTAGTAACATCGTGTTATAAAAAAATATAAATTATAGTACTTAACAATATTATAATTATAATAATAGCATTGTATATTAATTATAATAACAATTCAGGTAAATTTTTATTATATATCCATTACAAAAAAGGTAACATGTTGCCGCGTAGTGGGGGAACCTTCCCCGCCGGCTTAAAGACACCATATCTGACCGAAGATGCCAGGAGTCTCGTATAAGACCCTTTCACTCGCACCCAATGCGATATGCATAAGAGTTTCTCTGTCATACGGCTGGTGTCTAGGCTACGTTGCATATAGCATGGACCAAAGTATAATTTATATAATGTTTGTTCCTGTAAGAAACCTCAATGTTTTGGTTTTATCCTTTTCTTTCTTATGTTTATATTCCTACTACGGTATAAGCTATTTCTCTCGCACTCATGCGTTGATATGAGATCGGCAGAAGTAGCTGTTTGTTTTATGACCCTATGAGTATATCTTTCAAAACATTTCAAGATCTACATTTTCAGATCTTTAGTGTTTCATTTTCTAAAGATTTTCTTCACGTCATTGCATGCCAAGCATTTAACGTATAAAGATCGAAATGGCACCAAACTTGTGCGTGGAACTTCGTGGTATGATCGTGAATTCATACGAGCGTGGCAATTCTCCCGAGCAAATCGCGGTTACATTCGATTGCAGTGTCAAAACTGTCAACCGGTGGATTCGCGCATTTCGCGAAGGCGGACTCCATGCTCTCCAGTATCACCGCTCTCGGAACCGGCGGCCGCGAATGACTACTGGCGAAC